>OY986440.1:7417919-7618921 GCA_963920525.1 Dichetophora obliterata
ATTTATATAAATATAAATATAAATATAAATATAAATATAAATATAAATATAAATATAAATATAAATATAAATATAAATATAAATATAAATATAAATATAAAATATAAATATAATATAATATAAATATAAATATAAATATAAATATAAATATAAATATAAATATAAATATAAATATAAATATAAATATAAATATAAATATAAAATATAAATATAAATATAAATATAAATATAAATATAAATATAAATATAAATATAAATATAAATATAAATATAAATATAAATATAAATATAAATATAAATATAAATATAAATATAAAATATAAATATAAATATAAATATAAATATAAATATAAATATAAATATAAATATAAATATAAATATAAATATAAATATAAATATAAATATAAATATAAATATAAATATAAATATAAATATAAATATAAATATAATATAAATATAAATATAAATATAAATATAAATATAAATATAAATATAAATAAATATAAATATAAATATAAATATAAATATAAATATAAATATAAATATAAATATAAATATAATATAAATATAAATATAAATATAAATATAAATAAAATATAAATATAAATATAAATATAAATATAAATATAAATATAAATATAAATATAAATATAAATATAAATATAAATATAAATATAAATATAAATATAAATATAAATATAAATATAAATATAAATATAAATATAAATATAAATATAAATATAAATATAAATATAAATATAAATATAAATATAAATATAAATATAAATATAAATATAAATATAAATATAAATATAAATATAAATATAAATATAAATATAAATATAAATATAAATATAAATATAAATATAAATATAAATATAAATAATAAAATATAAATATAAATATAAATATAAATATAAATATAAATATAAATATAAATATAAATATAAATATAAATATAAATATAAATATAAATATAAATATAAATATAAATATAAATATAATATAAATATAAATATAAATATAAAATATAAATATAAATATAATATAAATATAAATATAAATATAAATATAAATATAAATATAAATATAAATATAAATATAAATATAAATATAAATATAAATATAAATATAAATATAAATATAAATATAAATATAAATATAAATATAAATATAAATATAAATATAAATATAAATATAAATATAAATATAAATATAAATATAAATATAAATATAAATATAAATATAAATATAAATATAAATATAAATATAAATATAAATATAAATATAAATATAATATAAATATAAATATAAATATAAATATAAATATAAATATAAATATAAATATAAATATAAATATAAATATAAATATAAATATAAATATAAATATAAATATAAATATAAATATAAATATAAATATAAATATAAATATAAATATAAATATAAATATAAATATAAATATAAATATAAATATAAATATAAATATAAATATAAATATAAATATAAATATAAATATAAATATAAATATAAATATAAATATAAATATAAATATAAATATAAATATAAATATAAATATAAATATAAATATAAATATAAATATAAATATAAATATAAATATAAATATAAATATAAATATAAATATAAATATAAATATAAATATAATATAAATATAAATATAAATATAAATATAAATATAAATATAAATATAAATATAAATATAAATATAAATATAAATATAAATATAAATATAAATATAAATATAAATATAATATAAATATAAATATAAATATAAATATAAATATAAATATAAATATAAATATAATATAAATATAAATATAAATATAAATATAAATATAAATATAAATATAAATATAATATAAATATAAATATAAATATAAATATAAATATAAATATAAATATAAATATAAATATAAATATAAATATAAATATAAATATAAATATAAATATAAATATAAATATAAATATAAATATAAATATAAATATAATATAAATATAAATATAAATATAAATATAAATATAAATATAAATATAAATATAAATATAAATATAAATATAAATATAAATATAAATATAAATATAAATATAAATATAAATATAAATATAAATATAAATATAAATATAAATATAAATATAAATATAAATATAAATATAAATATAAATATAAATATAAATATAAATATAAATATAAATATAAATAATATAAATATAAATATAAATATAAATATAAATATAAATATAAATATAAATATAAATATAAATATAAATATAAATATAAATATAAATATAAATATAAATATAAATATAAATATAAATATAAATATAAATATAAATATAAATATAAATATAAATATAAATATAAATATAAATATAAATATAAATATAAATATAAATATAAATATAAATATAAATATAAATATAAATATAAATATAAATATAAATATAAATATAAATATAAATATAAATATAAATATAAATATAAATATAAATATAAATATAAATATAAATATAAATATAAATATAAATATAAATATAAATATAAATATAAATATAATATAAATATAAATATAAATATAAATATAAATATAAATATAAATATAAATATAAATATAAATATAAATATAAATATAAATATAAATATAAATATAAATATAAATATAAATATAAATATAAATATAAATATAAATATAAATATAAATATAAATATAAATATAAATATAAATATAAATATAAATATAAATATAAATATAAATATAAATATAAATATAAATATAAATATAAATATAAATATAAATATAAATATAAATATAAATATAAATATAAATATAAATATAAATATAAATATAAATATAAATATAAATATAAATATAAATATAAATATAAATATAAATATAAATATAAATATAAATATAATATAAATATAAATATAAATATAAATATAAATATAAATATAAATATAAATATAAATATAATATAAATATAAATATAAATATAAATATAAATATAAATATAAATATAAATATAAATATAAATATAAATATAAATATAAATATAAATATAAATATAAATATAAATATAAATATAAATATAAATATAAATATAAATATAAATATAAATATAAATATAAATATAAATATAAATATAAATATAAATATAAATATAAATATAAATATAAATATAAATATAAATATAAATATAAATATAAATATAAATATAAATATAAATATAAATATAAATATAAATATAAATATAAATATAAATATAAATATAAATATAAATATAAATATAAATATAAATATAAATATAAATATAAATATAAATATAAATATAAATATAAATATAAATATAAATATAAATATAAATATAATATAAATATAAATATAAATATAAATATAAATATAAATATAAATATAAATATAAATATAAATATAAATATAAAATATAAATATAAATATAAATATAAATATAAATATAAATATAAATATAAATATAATATAAATATAAATATAATATAAATATAAATATAAATATAAATATAAATATAAATATAAATATAAATATAAATATAAATATAATATAAATATAAATATAAATATAAATATAAATATAAATATAAATATAAATATAAATATAAATATAAATATAAATATAAATATAAATATAAATATAAATATAAATATAAATATAAATATAAATATAAATATAAATATAAATATAAATATAAAATATAAATATAAATATAAATATAAATATAAATATAAATATAAATATAAATATAAATATAAATATAAATATAAATATAAATATAAATATAAATATAAATATAAATATAAATATAAATATAAATATAAATATAAATATAAATATAAATATAAATATAAATATAAATATAAATATAAATATAAATATAAATATAAATATAAATATAAATATAAATATAAATATAAATATAAATATAAATATAATATAAATATAAATATAAATATAAATATAAATATAAATATAAATATAAATATAAATATAAATATAAATATAAATATAAATATAAATATAAATATAAATATAAATATAAATATAAATATAAATATAAATATAAATATAAATATAAATATAAATATAAATATAAATATAAATATAAATATAAATATAAATATAAATATAAATATAAATATAAATATAAATATAATATAAATATAAATATAAATATAAATATAAATATAAATATAAATATAAATATAAATATAAATATAAATATAAATATAAATATAAATATAAATATAAATATAAATATAAATATAAATATAAATATAAATATAAATATAAATATAAATATAAATATAAATATAAATATAAATATAAATATAAATATAAATATAAATATAAATATAAATATAAATATAAATATAAATATAAATATAAATATAAATATAAATATAAATATAAATATAAATATAAATATAAATATAAATATAAATATAAATATAAATATAAATATAAATATAAATATAAATATAAATATAAATATAAATATAAATATAAATATAAATATAAATATAAATATAAATATAAATATAAATATAAATATAAATATAAATATAAATATAAATATAAATATAAATATAAATATAAATATAAATATAAATATAAATATAAATATAAATATAAATATAAATATAAATATAAATATAAATATAAATATAAATATAAATATAAATATAAATATAAATATAAATATAAATATAAATATAAATATAAATATAAATATAAATATAAATATAAATATAAATATAAATATAAATATAAATATAAATATAAATATAAATATAAATATAAATATAAATATAAATATAAATATAAATATAAATATAAATATAAATATAAATATAAATATAAATATAAATATAAATATAAATATAAATATAAATATAAATATAAATATAAATATAAATATAAATATAAATATAAATATAAATATAAATATAAATATAAATATAAATATAAATATAAATATAAATATAAATATAAATATAAATATAAATATAAATATAAATATAAATATAAATATAAATATAAATATAAATATAAATATAAATATAAATATAAATATAAATATAAATATAAATATAAATATAAATATAAATATAAATATAAATATAAATATAAATATAAATATAAATATAAATATAAATATAAATATAAATATAAATATAAATATAAATATAAATATAAATATAAATATAAATATAAATATAAATATAAATATAAATATAAATATAAATATAAATATAAATATAAATATAAATATAAATATAAATATAAATATAAATATAAATATAAATATAAATATAAATATAAATATAAATATAAATATAAATATAAATATAAATATAAATATAAATATAAATATAAATATAAATATAAATATAAATATAAATATAAATATAAATATAAATATAAATATAAATATAAATATAAATATAAATATAAATATAAATATAAATATAAATATAAATATAAATATAAATATAAATATAAATATAAATATAAATATAAATATAAATATAAATATAAATATAAATATAAATATAAATATAAATATAAATATAAATATAAATATAAATATAAATATAAATATAAATATAAATATAAATATAAATATAAATATAAATATAAATATAAATATAAATATAAATATAAATATAAATATAAATATAAATATAAATATAAATATAAATATAAATATAAATATAAATATAAATATAAATATAAATATAAATATAAATATAAATATAAATATAAATATAAATATAAATATAAATATAAATATAAATATAAATATAAATATAAATATAAATATAAATATAAATATAAATATAAATATAAATATAAATATAAATATAAATATAAATATAAATATAAATATAAATATAAATATAAATATAAATATAAATATAAATATAAATATAAATATAAATATAAATATAAATATAAATATAAATATAAATATAAATATAAATATAAATATAAATATAAATATAAATATAAATATAAATATAAATATAAATATAAATATAAATATAAATATAAATATAAATATAAATATAAATATAAATATAAATATAAATATAAATATAAATATAAATATAAATATAAATATAAATATAAATATAAATATAAATATAAATATAAATATAAATATAAATATAAATATAAATATAAATATAAATATAAATATAAATATAAATATAAATATAAATATAAATATAAATATAAATATAAATATAAATATAAATATAAATATAAATATAAATATAAATATAAATATAAATATAAATATAAATATAAATATAAATATAAATATAAATATAAATATAAATATAAATATAAATATAAATATAAATATAAATATAAATATAAATATAAATATAAATATAAATATAAATATAAATATAAATATAAATATAAATATAAATATAAATATAAATATAAATATAAATATAAATATAAATATAAATATAAATATAAATATAAATATAAATATAAATATAAATATAAATATAAATATAAATATAAATATAAATATAAATATAAATATAAATATAAATATAAATATAAATATAAATATAAATATAAATATAAATATAAATATAAATATAAATATAAATATAAATATAAATATAAATATAAATATAAATATAAATATAAATATAAATATAAATATAAATATAAATATAAATATAAATATAAATATAAATATAAATATAAATATAAATATAAATATAAATATAAATATAAATATAAATATAAATATAAATATAAATATAAATATAAATATAAATATAAATATAAATATAAATATAAATATAAATATAAATATAAATATAAATATAAATATAAATATAAATATAAATATAAATATAAATATAAATATAAATATAAATATAAATATAAATATAAATATAAATATAAATATAAATATAAATATAAATATAAATATAAATATAAATATAAATATAAATATAAATATAAATATAAATATAAATATAAATATAAATATAAATATAAATATAAATATAAATATAAATATAAATATAAATATAAATATAAATATAAATATAAATATAAATATAAATATAAATATAAATATAAATATAAATATAAATATAAATATAAATATAAATATAAATATAAATATAAATATAAATATAAATATAAATATAAATATAAATATAAATATAAATATAAATATAAATATAAATATAAATATAAATATAAATATAAATATAAATATAAATATAAATATAAATATAAATATAAATATAAATATAAATATAAATATAAATATAAATATAAATATAAATATAAATATAAATATAAATATAAATATAAATATAAATATAAATATAAATATAAATATAAATATAAATATAAATATAAATATAAATATAAATATAAATATAAATATAAATATAAATATAAATATAAATATAAATATAAATATAAATATAAATATAAATATAAATATAAATATAAATATAAATATAAATATAAATATAAATATAAATATAAATATAAATATAAATATAAATATAAATATAAATATAAATATAAATATAAATATAAATATAAATATAAATATAAATATAAATATAAATATAAATATAAATATAAATATAAATATAAATATAAATATAAATATAAATATAAATATAAATATAAATATAAATATAAATATAAATATAAATATAAATATAAATATAAATATAAATATAAATATAAATATAAATATAAATATAAATATAAATATAAATATAAATATAAATATAAATATAAATATAAATATAAATATAAATATAAATATAAATATAAATATAAATATAAATATAAATATAAATATAAATATAAATATAAATATAAATATAAATATAAATATAAATATAAATATAAATATAAATATAAATATAAATATAAATATAAATATAAATATAAATATAAATATAAATATAAATATAAATATAAATATAAATATAAATATAAATATAAATATAAATATAAATATAAATATAAATATAAATATAAATATAAATATAAATATAAATATAAATATAAATATAAATATAAATATAAATATAAATATAAATATAAATATAAATATAAATATAAATATAAATATAAATATAAATATAAATATAAATATAAATATAAATATAAATATAAATATAAATATAAATATAAATATAAATATAAATATAAATATAAATATAAATATAAATATAAATATAAATATAAATATAAATATAAATATAAATATAAATATAAATATAAATATAAATATAAATATAAATATAAATATAAATATAAATATAAATATAAATATAAATATAAATATAAATATAAATATAAATATAAATATAAATATAAATATAAATATAAATATAAATATAAATATAAATATAAATATAAATATAAATATAAATATAAATGTAAATATAAATATAAATATAAATATAAATATAAATATAAATATAAATATAAATATAAATATAAATATAAATATAAATATAAATATAAATATAAATATAAATATAAATATAAATATAAATATGAATATAAATATAAATATAAATATAAATATAAATATAAATATAAATATAAATATAAATATAAATATAAATCTATATAAATAAAAATCAAATGTCGTTCGTTGGTAATTGCATCAGTTGAGAACGGCTGAACCGATTTGGATAATTTTTTTTTTAAAATGTTCGTAATAGTTCAACTTAGGTTTTTACGGAAAGAAAAATTGACCACGGCCACTTTGCGCCCACTTTTTTTGATTTATCTAAAATCGGAAAACGGCTGGACTGATTTGGATAATTTTTTTTTTAATGTTCATAGTGATCTAATTTAAGTTTTGTCGGAAAGAAAAATTGACCACGCCCACTTTTGCGCCCACTTTTTTCAATTTATCTAAAATCGGAAAACGGCTGGACCGATTTGGATAATTTTTTTTTTCAAATGTTCGTAGTAATAAAATTTAAGTGTTTACTGAAAGAAAAATTGACCACGCCCACTTTTGCGCCCACTGTTTTGATATCTATATATATAAAATTAAGTGGCAAAACTTCCTGTTCGCATACTCCTCCTAGACGGCTTTCCCGATTTCAATGAAATTTTCAGGGATGATTGGGGTCCGTGTGGAGGGTGCACATAAGAAATTGCATGTGTGTATCTTTGCAGGTTTTGTACCACACCCCCTTTTGTCGCCCACAAATCAATAAAAATGCTGTATTTAAGACGGTTTTGGTCGTATGAAATTAAAATTTGGTAAATAAGTTCGTATGATAACTATAATTAACTTTGAAAGAATGGGCGTGGTCACAATTCATCTACGCCTACTTTAAAGAAAATATCAAAATACTTCGAAACCATTGGTCCGATTGAGCTCAAATTTTGTAAGTACGCTTTGCTTTGAGTACGAGATGGTTTAAGGGGCAATGCCACACCCCCTTTTACCTCCCACATATAAATAAAAAATTGTTGTTATCGAATAGCTTTAGTTAGAGTTATAGGTCGCACAGCTTAGAAATTCGGTATTCGACCACAATTTAGACGTACCGTTTCTGTGATGAAATTTTATGGGAGTGGACAAGGGGGAGGGGCACCTCCGATACAACCCAAATTTGTGATATCGAATAGCTTTGAAGTTATAGGAATTCATTTTTGGAATTCAGTTTTTGACCTCAATTTACACATGCAGTTTCAATGGTTTTATTTTATGGGCGTTGGACAGGGAGGCGTGACATCTCCCTTACAACCCAAATTTGCGATATCGTATTGCTTTGAATTCATAGGTTGACAGCGTAAGAATTCAGTATTCGACCTAAATTTATACATGCATTTTCAATACTTACATTTTGTCGTCGTAGGGCAAAGGGGAGTGGCACTTCCCATACAACCCAACTTTGTGCTATCAAATAGTTTTAGAGTTATAAGTCGTACAACGCCGAAATTCAGTATTCGACCTCAATATACACATGCAGTTTCATTGATTCAATCTATGTTCATTGGTAAGAGGGGCGTGGCACCTCCCATTTAACGTAAATTTGCGATATTGAATATCAGCGTCAGAATTCAGTATTCGGCCCCAATTTATACATGCAGTTTCATTAATTACATTTTATGGGCGTACGACAAGGGGGCGTGAAACCTCCTATTTAACCTATATTAGAGATATCAAATAGCATTGGGGTTATAGGTCTCACAGCTTTGGAATTCAGCATTGGACCTCAATGTACACATGCAGTTTCATTGATTACATTTTATGAGCGTTGATCAAGGGGGAGTGGCACCTCCCATACAACGAAAATTTGTGATATCGAATAGCTTTGTAGTTCAAGGTCGCACAGCGTCGGAACTCAGTATTCGACCAAAATTTACGCTTGCAGATTTACTGATAAAATTTTTTAGAGTTTGTCGGGGGGGCGTGACACCTCCAATTTAACCCAAATTTGCGATATCGAATAGATTTGGAGTTATAGGTAACTCAGCCTCAAAATTCAGTATTCGACCTCAATGTACTCATGCAGTTTCATTGCTAAAATTTTATGGGCGTAGGGAAAAGGAGAGTGGCACCTCCCATACAATCAAAATTTGTGCTATTGAATAGTTTTGGAGTTATATGTCGCACAGTTTTGGAATTCGGTATTCGACCTCCATGTAGACATCCAGTTTAATTTATTACATTCTATTAGCGGTGATGAAGAGAGAAAGGCACTTCCTATACAACCCAAATTTGTTATATCGAATAGCTTTGTGGATATAGGTCGCACAGTCTCAGAATTCAGTATTTGACCTCAATGCTGTTTAACTGATATGCTGTTTAACTGATAACATTTTATGGGCGTTTGAATAGGGAGAGTGGCAGCAACGCGCCGGGTTTCAGCTAGTATAAATATAAATATAAATAATCATATGGAAAATTCTATGAACTCATATTAAATGTTGCGTTAAGCGCAATTACTTATATTAATAGTGATATGAGCAAATATAGAGAAAGTAAGCAGAACAACATAATTACATTTGCTTCAAAGAACAACTTTCAGTATTTCATTATAAAAAAGAAACAATAAAAAAACCAAACCGATAAATGTTATACCAAATAAAAGATGATTAATTCAAACTTTAATAATTTACTTTAAAAAATCCATAGTAAGAATGAACTTTTTGAGAAAACAGCGGTTTTATGTTATCAAAATTTTTACTTTTACTTACAAATAGCTATAAAGTGTAAAATACTCAACGGATTTCCGTAACGTTAAATTAATTATTATCTTTAAAATTATACCTTATTCATCTTAATCGGTAATATAATAAGGAAAATGCAGCGAGTTTCTTTACAAGATTAATGAAGACATATATTGAATTAAAAAATCTATAGTTCGAAAACATATCGATAAATCGTATTTCCTTTATCTATTCCTATTTTTATTTGAAGTAATTCACGAATCTATTGTCGAATTGTGGTGATCCAGTTATCGTAATCTCCCCTCGAAATGTGTAGTAGCTACTTCGTATGTAAAAAATAAAAACGTATAAAAATGGTACGAAAGTACGTACTTGTTTAATATTGTTTTTAATGCATCAGTTCAGCCACCATTCCAACTTTGCCTTTTTTTGGCATATGCATTAACGTTGCTAACTTTTCGTCATACGGTATTACTTCGTGTTCATATTTGCGACAAATATTCAGCTAACGTAGGAAACTTTTGAAGGTAATTTTCGTAAAAATATTAATTAAAATTGTATAAATCCTGCAATTTTTTGTATTAAATGTTTGAATTTTACTTGGAAATCTTGTACAAATTAATACAGAATGTTGTCTCTGCAGTTTGTGTTGAGCTTACAAAATCTAAAGCAAAATATCGTGTAGTTTCAGAATATTAAAAGAGTGAAGGAACTCTGATTGAATTGAATTTCGTTATGGTTGTGACTGTTGATTTGATGAATCGAGGAGATGTGTGCCGTATTCCGGAGACGATAAACTTTCCTGCTGAAGAAGAACGTGTGCTGAACTATTGGCGCGAACGAAAAATCTTCGACAAATGCATGCAACTGTCCAAAGGAAAACCTAAGTAAGTCTTTTTACTAAAATTTACGTCCATAACCGCCAAGAAAGTGTGATCAACACTAAATCCTTAACTCACTTTTAAATGACAAACGCTAGTACCATAACAAACCCATCTAATCCCAAAATTTCTGATCTCTAAGTTAAACCCTTCTGAAATTATACCTATCAGAAAAATCGAGTTTATATGAACTGCGTATGTAGACAAAACTAGAAAATTTCTTCTGTAAAATTTTGTTTTTGCAGGTTACATTTTTTTCGGTGGTTATGGTTCTATATGTTGGTTGATATTTGAGACATTGTGGAGGATCTTGCTAAAATTGTGCCAAACTTATTTTTCTTTTATTTGAAAAGTGATTCAATTCTTAAAATGCTATTCTGCTATGTCGAATAGCATTGATGTCTACCAAAAGTCTGTCGTGAACACACGAGGCTCTTATTACAGCATTTCTTAAGTTTAAATGATTTTAATTTAACTTTAGGATCCGGGGACTCGAATATTTTTACCTTAATTTTATAAAAGGTATTTGCGCGTCATAAGCAGAATATTCAGAAAAGAACTGCCCCTCGAGGATAGTTAAAAAGATAAAATTTTGAATATCCAGTGCAAAGAATTAAGTGTGTGGAAGCCAATTTCCTCTTTATCTTTGTTAAATTACCAAAAAAATTGGCTTGTAAAATTTTAAAAGCAAAGCAATGCAGCGATGTTTAATTGTATTAAAAACAAAATATAGTTTTATGAAAATTTTAGTATTGACGGGCAGACGTTGCTCTGCCACAGATAGCCTTACTTTTACAAACAAATTTTCACGCTAAGTGTACAAAAAAATGTTATATATCCTCACCACCACTTTTATTATTTACTTTTAAATTATTAATGTATAAAAGCGTTATAAGATAAGAATTTAAAAAAAAACGACGCACTAACGTTTTTATGTATTTATTTATATATATTAGATGGCTAAACCCGGACGGCACTTATCGGGTTAAAATTAGGTCAAAGGCTTTTTTATCAGCTTTTTATTAGCTTCACTTCATGTATGTATGTATGTATCCGGTGTAAATCTTGGAATCCATTTTTTAGCAATTTCCCGATGAACTAGGGTTTTGAAATTTAAAATATAGCTCAGAACTGGATGACAACACATATAAATTTGGAAAAAATCTTACCACTAGGCCGATTAAGCTGAAATTTTGGCAGTAAATCTCCCTCAAGTAGAGGATGATTTAGGAAAAACTGTTGCCACTCCCCCTCTTACCGCTCACAAATCAATAAAAAAAGCTATATCACCAAAACTACCGGGCTGATTCAGCTGAAATTTTGGCAGTAAATTTCGCTCAAGTATAGGATGGTTTAGGAAAAAAATTTTGCTACTCCCCCTTTTACCACCCTCAAACCAATAAAAATGCTATATCTCAAACACTACCGAGCAGATTCAGCTGAAATTTTGGCAGTAAATTTTCTTCCAGTAGAAGATGGTTTCGGAAAAAATTTGGCCACTCGTCCTTTTACTGCTCAAAAATCAACTAAAATCATATATCTCCAACACTACTGGCCCGATTAAGCTAAAATTGTATCAACACATTTATTGCGAGTAAGAGGTGGTTTAGGAAAATATCACAGAATAATAGAAACTTAAAATGTAATTTAAAATATAAATTAAACTTTGTAAACAAACGAAATGAGTAATATAAGACTAAAAAGTAAAAAATAAATATTTAAGTAAAAAAAATTTTTTCAATAACACGTTTTAAAAACGAACTAAAAAGTATAAAATAATTTCTCCTAGAGTGGGGCTTTTAGTTCAACTAAAAACGTGGGGCGCATGCTATAGATAATATTAACCCTGCATCACTAACCTTAGGGAGGAATTCACCCAGTCACTGTTTTTATGCAAAATTTCAAATGCAATACATTCCATGTATAACATACTCGACTGAACACAATAGATGTCTGCAAACTTGAATCTATCATCCATTCAAAGACTTCTATCCTGACACTCAAGGGACTTGGGTTAAGAAATCATTTGTTCACTAACGTATTACAACTGTTAATAACACTTCTTACTATTCTCTATAGCATGCGTCCCACGTTTTTATTTGAACTAAAAGCCTCACTCTAGGAGAAATTATTTTATACTTTTTAGTTCGTTTTTAAAACGTGTTATTGAAAAAAAATTTTTTTCTTAAATATTTTTTTTATTTAAATATATCGTGTGAATTTGAGCCAGATCGGTATATAAGTCTTAATTTTATTTAATTTTATTTATATAAGATTTTTTGGCAGAATTGAACCCCAAACGCCAGGTTATATACCTTTTTGGCATACTTGATTGACAATCTTTAATTTTTGTTGTTCGATATATCTCATAAAAAAATTGCACATATTTTAAGGTACACCTTTTACGATGGCCCACCATTTGCAACGGGACTGCCCCATTATGGCCACATTTTGGCTGGAACAATAAAGGATATTGTTACGCGTTATGCCTACCAACAAGGCTATCATGTAGAACGTCGATTTGGCTGGGACTGTCATGGCCTTCCGGTGGAATTCGAAATTGATAAAATGCTCAATATACGCGGCCCTGAAGATGTAGCTAAAATGGGCATCTCTGCTTACAACAATGAGTGTAGAAAAATTGTAATGCGTTACGCTGATGAATGGGAACAAATTGTGACTCGCATGGGCCGTTGGATTGATTTCAAAAACGATTATAAGACTCTCTATCCTTGGTATATGGAAACAATATGGTGGGTTTTCGAACAGCTCTTCAATAAGGGACTTGTTTATCAAGGCGTTAAAGTTATGCCATACTCTACGGCATGCAATACACCGCTCTCTAACTTTGAATCTGGGCAAAACCATAAAGAAGTGGTTGATCCTTGTGTTGTATGCGCTCTTGAGTTAGTTGCGCAGCCAAACACATATATTCTAGTTTGGACAACAACACCTTGGACTCTACCATCAAATTTTGCCTGTTGTGTTAATCCAAAAATGATTTACGTCAAGGTACGTAGTATTTGTTTTATTATATACATTAAGGTGTATAGGATTTGTATCGGAGGGGGGGGGAAGAGGGGAAAGTTCCATTTGTACCCCCAAATTCGATTGCAATAATTTAAAATTTTTTTATGCAGATAAGAAGAGTTTTTTCCAGCCTATATTTTCTGACAGTTTATGTTTTATACCTAATACACTAGTCAACATATTTACGAAAAACATGATTTTTGGAGGTTTTTGCAAAATGGTTCAGCTCACTGGAGGTAATCGTAAGAGCCAAAATATTTTGGGAATTATAAAATAAACCAGGGTTCATTTTTAAGGAGGTACAAATCTAACTTTTTTTTAAGGCACCTTCATATAATTATATTCTAAATATGATCTAAGGCCGCTAAGAACAAGTCTTAATTTTAATTTTGCAACAATTTCGCAAAAATCTAACTGAGCAAATAATGCAAGCAAAGCTGAATTTGTATATTTTATAAATGAAGACATGAGTGGATGAAGGTGATATGTCGTATTTTCTGATTTTCGCTGTTCTATGCATGGTATATACAAACAATTTATTTACTTAAAAACAACCATGTTTGTGGATATTTTATAAAATAACTTCTTCACAAAGTTTGATTTAGTACAAATTTTAGTACAAATGCGATCACCTTCATCCACTCATTTCTTCATATATAAAATAGAATGTATTGCATTTAGAAATACGCAATCTGATGACAACCGTCGACTTCTTGCAACCAATTGTCGCTTTTGCTGTTGCTGCTGCTTGTTGTGCTTTTATTAAATATAGCTGAACCCGGTGTGCTTCGCTACTCCCCTCGTTATAAAATAAAATTAAAAGTATTTATATATTTTTCACGCCATCGAATTTTCGAAATAAGTCCACACCCCAGCGCCACCTACCATGTCCATTTATACACAAATTATTTTCTTATGATCAAACAAACATATGTACATTCTGAATTTCAGTTAAATTGGTCCATAAATTCAAATTTTCGATATAAGTCCACCCCAGCGCCACCTATCGGGTCCATTTATACACAAATTATTTTCTTATGATCAAACAAACATACATTCTGAATTTCAGTTAAATTGGTCCATAAATTAAAATTTTCGATATAAGTCCACCCCAGCGCCACCTATCGGGTCCAAATATAGCCTATGTTACCCACCGTACCAAGATGAACATTACCTGAAAATTTCATCAAAATCGGCCCAGCCGTTTTGGAGTCCATACGTTACATGCATACACACATCCTATTTTATATATATAGATTGACTAATATTTTCAATATAATTGAAATGTCCTATGAAATGATTATTTAGTCTGTTATCGTACATTAAATATTCCTTTTCTTAGCAGAAATGTTTACAACGTTTTCTGCTAATTTTTACAACGATGGCAATTTTGCTCTCGTCAAATTTTGATGCCTCTTTCGGATGTTTTTAAAGTGAAATCTGCTTTAGGCGCGTTGAGCGATTTTTGGTGTACATGTTTGGTTTGCGTCATCAAAGCAGCGATAACTTTCGTCATCAAGACGCGAGTACCTTCCGTCATCAAGACAGCAAGTAGCTGTCGTCAACAATACAGACACCGAATAGATTTTTAAATGACGCTCTTTGATCTTGACTACCAGGCGCTCAGCAAATATAGCAAGCAACCATCAATAAGTTTCTCTGCTGACGAATTGTTTTTCCCATCCCTTTGCTCCGCCGCGAAACAATGAATGTTACTACTTTTTGTGGCAATTTAATGTGGGAATTTAGCGGCGAAAAATTGCTGGCAATTATCTGACGTTTCCTTTTGAACTTGCTGAGGGCTTTTTCATGGGCAATTCACTAGCAATTAATTGCTGGCAATCAATTCGTCGATTTACAGCCCAGTGTAGGGGGTTTTCCTCCTTAATTTAGGGTATTTAAGCATTTAATAATCAAATTTACTACGGAGTTTTTGAATTTATTCCGATTTTGCTAAGCATTTACTCCTACAATTTTTAACTTTTTCATTATCTGCACCTTACCATGGTGAAAAACAAGGTGAACGTGACGCAAGGTTGCCAGTCAAAATTCGGAACAATTCCCACGAAAATTACCTTTTTCCCACAGTATCATAAATTAAATACCACCAAAAATTCCCATGGTAAAGGTAAATAAAAAAATTCCCACCGAAACTAAAAAATACCAAAAAAAATTCCACGATAATTAAAAATTACCACGAAAATACCACTCGCTTCAAAAATACCACCAAAAATCTCCTATACATTCAAAAACCTTACAGAAAAACCCATACGCATTAAAAAATACCACAATAAATCCCATATGCATACGAAATTTTAAAAAAATTAGAAATACCACAAAGAAATAATAGTGGTATTCGATGAACAGCGTATTTGTGATGTTAAAAGCTTAAGAGCGATATATTTATTGAAGCGTATTTTGCAACAACAAAAATGTAAGGGATTATACATACGCAGCTTACGACAATGCGGTGCAAGTAGAGCGTGTAATGGCGATTTCATTTTCATTTTAAATAATAATTGAAAACCAATAGATTCTATAAGTAAATTTGCAAATATTTTTTATTTTTGTTTCTGTAGTAATCATATTCTTCTTGCTTTTGGCATTTTTGAATAATTTCTGTAAACTTTAAGTTTGCAAAAAAATCAAAAATTCAGGATAGTATTGCCATATGTAAAAAATGTCTACTTAGTTTTCATGATAGCAACTTGTTCTTGAAACAAATATGCAATTTAATCGTTTTTATTAACACAGTGTCTACACTTGCAATATTTGATTGCATGCGAACTGTCAAATTGAATTTCATGATATCCAAATTTCAGGCTATAACATTTAGGTGGGCACTTCATCTCATGAAATTTCATTTTGAAATTGCTTGTAAAAGTTTATTAAATTCAGAATTTCTTCCATTTTATGTTTTTTCACTTTTTTAATGCTCTTGCATTGTTTTTTGCTCACATATTTTACTGAAAAATTACAGGTCATCTAATGAAATATATTTCAAGAAATATTTCAAGAGATACATTTCATGATATGAGTAATTTCATCATATGAGCAGTCTACACTTGCGATATTGCACATGAAATTCAATTTGACAGTTCACATGTAATAAAAAATTGTAGACACTGTGTAAGGGTCAGTTCGAAAAAATATACAGCGTAAACTTATAGCTTTACTCTTCATCGAATACGTCATCATACGTCGTTCATCGAATACCAATTTTTAAATTGTTGCTTCATAAAAGTGAAAAATAAATTTTTAAAAAAATTCCCTTGACGGCAACCTTGACGTGACGCCTAAATATTTTGCTAAAGCTGTAAAACATGCGAATGAGTGAAAGAGACAGAAAATGTGATTTTGTATGGTTTGATAACTCAAGTGTTTGATTTTTACAAAAAAATTTAAAATCGCGTTTACCTTGTTTTGAATAAAAACCGAAGAAACCGATTTTTTTTGTAAACATTAAATCATTTATACCTAAAGAGTATAACAAAATGTTAATTGATCTTTTTTTTTGTTTTGGGTGGATTTCGAAGTAATTGTAGCGATTTTAGGGGTTTTTGACTAAAGCTTTAGGGATAAATATTTTTGGGAGTTGGTGACACAGCTGTTTTGTAGTTTAGTCCTTGTCCTTAGTAGTTTAGTCCTTTAATGCTTGTTGGTGTATTAATTATGGCAGCATTTCTATTGTGGACCTTCTTCGGTAGTTCGTCGCCTGTTGCAAAATTTTAGTATGTTCAAATTCCGGAGAGTGATTTTGCTGGATACAATGGGCTGCGAGCGCGGTTTTGTACTCTTTTCTTAAGCTTTTAGATCCGATTTATGTGTTGAAAGTCTAGTTTTCAGATTCGATTTTTTTGTACCAACGTATACTTTATTGCTTACGTTAGCCTCGTCAACTTTGCAATTTATTTTATAAATTATATTGTATTTAGCCATATCATTCACTTTGCTTTTACTATCTAAGTTGATTATTTGTTTTTAGAGTCAATAAAAAGTTGTTTTTACTGTAAATGTCAGATTTTTGTAGTTTTTCCGTCAGATCCGGAATATAGGTGATTTTCTTTTATATTTTCGGTTCTGCAGCTTCCATCTTACTTGGAAATTTGTTGTTTTTGTGTTCTTTTATTGAACGTGAGATAGTGTAGTGGGAAAAATCATTGTTCCTGTGTGATTTTCGTCTTGTTATTCTTGTGAAAAATTCCATCGCTGATATTGAATACCCTGTTTATAAAATTTCTTTCCGTGATGAGAATAGTTTTTGTAACAAAAAATATTTTTGCAAAAATATCGTCTACGTATTTGGTTAGTAATCGTAATTTATCATCAGAATTTTCCATAAATTTGTCCAGAACCCTCTCCATCACAATGTCCGCAATAATTGGTGAGATGGCATTCCTTTGAGTTGGCTGTAAATTTTATTGTCGAAAGGGAAATAATTGCTCTCTTTGAAATTTTTTTTTTGGCGATTTCATATGTATATAAACTTTAATATATATAAATAAACTGTTTTAAAAATACTTCGATTGTCATGTGCCGATTGTAGCTACAAAAAAACATTACAAAAAATTGCAGCTAACTGAACAACAACAATTACCATGCAAATCTACAACAACAACGCACAGAGAAGGGCATGGATAACAGTTGTTGCGGAGCGTTAGAGGGCATAAACCGAATCGGCGGCAGAAAATAAACCGGACTTTGCTTGCTATGTTCTCTATTTGCCTGGCAGCAAAATCTCTAGTGGAGGCATTAACCCGACAATGGTGACGCAAATTTGATTTTGATCAATGGTGCGCCGCACAGTGCGCTTTTTTCGATTTTAGGATGACATTTGCATTATCTTAGAAACTATAAAAGCTAGTGCCATCAAATTTTTTACAAATGAGTTTTAGCCTAAATTAAGTAACAGCACAAAAAATAGAATTCTAGGTCAACTCCTAATCGCCTACCTCCCATACAAACCATATTTTTATACCCCCACGTTTAAAAAACGTAATGGAGGTATATTAATTTTTCACTCCGTTTGTAACGCCGATAAGGAGGCGTGGCCGGTATAGAAAAGTATATATATTCCTGATCAGCATCACCTCCTGAGTCGATTTAGTTATGTCCGTCTGTCCGTCTGTGTCCACGATAGCAGCCGTAATTTTTGAGCTATCATAACAAAATTCAAAATATAAGCTTTTTATACAAAAATGGACGTCAGGTTCGAATCTGAGCAAAATCGGATGAAAACCACGCCTACCTGTGACTGTTTATTTGATGAATCGAGGAGATGTGTGCCGTATTCCGGAGACGATAAACTTTCCTGCTGAAGAAGAACGTGAGCTGAACTATTGGCGCGAACGAAAAATCTTCGACAAATGCATGCAACTGTCCAAAGGAAAACCTAAGTAAGTCTTTTTACTAAAATTTACGTCCATAACCGCCAAGAAAGTGTGATCAACACTAAATCCTTAACTCACTTTTAAATGACAAGCGCTAGTACTATAACAAACCCATCTAATCCCAAAATTTCTGATCTCTAAGTTAAACCGTTCTTAAATTATACCTATCAGAAAAATCGAGTTTATATGAACTGCGTATGTAGACAAAACTAGAAAATTTCTTCTGTAAAATTTTGTTTTTGCAGGTTACATTTTTTTCGGTGGTTATGGTTCTATATGTTGGTTGATAACTGAGACATTGTGGAGGATCTTGCTAAAATTGTGCCAAACTTATTTTTCTTTTATTTGAAAAGTGATTCAATTCTTAAAATGCTATTCTGCTATGTCGAATAGCATTAATGTCTAGCAAAAGTCTGTCGTGAACACACGAGGCCCTTATTACAGCATTTCTTAAGTTTACTTACTTACTTACTTAGTTGGCGCTACAACCGTATGTCGGTCTTGGCCTCATCTAAGAATTTGCGCCAGCCATTTCTGTCTTTCGCTTGCTGGCGCCAGTTGTAAATTCCAAGCTTCGTCATGTTGTCCTCTACTTGGTCTTTCCAACGAAGATGCGGTCGTCCTCTTCTGCGTTGACCGCCGCTGGGTACCGAATCGAATGTTTTCTTCACTGGAGCATCGTCTTTCGTGCGCTGAACATGACCAAGCCAGCGAAGCCGCTCGATTTTAATGCGCTTGACTATATCGATTTCAGCGTACAGCTCATACAGTTCATCATTCCACCGTATTCGGTACTCGCCATTGACGCAGATTGGTCCGTAGATCTTACGAAGAATCTTTCTCTCGAATGCTCCTAAAGTCTTTTCATCTAAACTGCTCAGCGTCCAGGTTTGTGATGCGTAAAGTAGGACGGGCATGATGAGCGATTTATAGAGCGTGATTTTCGTTCGTCGAGAGAGGGCTCTGCTTCTTAATTGCCTACTGAGCCCAAAGTAACACCTGTTGGCAAGAGTTATTCTTCGTTTGATCTCAATGCTGATGTCGTTGGTTGAATTAATGCTGGATCCCAGATAGACGAAGTTCTTCACAACCTCGAAGGAGGTATTGTCAACGGTAACGTGGGTTCCAAGACGCTGGGACTGTTTGTTTGTTGACACTAAGTATTTCGTCTTATCTGCATTCACTGCCAGACCCATTCGACTTGACTCTCTTTCTAATCTGGAAAATGCTGCACTGACTTCGCGCGTATTATGGCCAATGATATCGATGTCATCAGCATACGCAAGCAGCATAACACTCTTGTAGAATATTGTGCCACTACGTCTCAGATCAGCAGCTCGGATGATCTTTTCCATCATTAGGTTGAAAAAGTCGCACGATAAGGAATCACCTTGTCTGAAACCTCGTTTGGTAATAAATGGTTTGGAGAGGTCCTTCCCGATTTTAACTGCGCTGCTGGTTTTGCTCAGTGTCATCCAGGAATACCAAATTCAGACATGGTGGAGTACAGGTGCTTCCTTATTGGGCTGTCGAAGGCGGCTTTGTAGTCGACAAAAAGATGGTGGGTGTCGACTTGTTTTTCTTGAGTCTTCTCCAAGATTTGTCGTAGCGTGAAAATCTGGTCGATGGTGGACTTTCCAGGTCTGAAGCCACACTGATAAGGTCCGATCAGTTCGTTTACAATGGGCTTCAGTCTTTCACATAAAACGCTCGACAGGACCTTATATGCGATATTAAGAAGGCTTATCCCACGGTAATTGGCACAGATAGTGGGATCGCCTTTCTTGTGGATTGGGCAGAGCACACTGAGATTCCAATCGTTCGGAATGCATTCTTCCGACCATATTCTGCATAGAAGCTCGTGAATGCATTTAAGTAGAGCTTCGCCTCCGTTCTTAAACAGCTCAGCAGGTAAGCCATCAGCTCCCGCGGCTTTGTTATTTTTAAGCCGAGCTATAGCTGTCAGAACTTCATCATAGTCGGGCAGCGGAACCTCGACGCTGTCATCCGCAATTGGGGTTTCCGGAATATCATCTCTATTGGCGGGATTGTTGTCAGCGTCGCCATTTAGAAGCTTAGAGAAGTGTTCCCTCCATAACGTCAGTGTACTCTGGACATCTGTCACTAGATTCCCGTTTTCATCCTTGCAGGTAGAGGCCCCGGTTTTAAAACCATCGGCAAGGCGTCTTATTTTTTCGAAAAATTTTCGGGCCTCATTCCTGTCACCATACATCTCAATCTTCTCCTGCTCGCGCTTTTCTGCCTCTCTTTTTTCCGCCTGAAAATATGTCTCTCTTCGCTCCTCTTTTCTTTGTATCGCTCCTTAGCAGCGCGCGTTACAACCGACTGCAGGGTGGCTTTGTAGGCGGCGTCTTTCTCTGCAGTGGCGTCGCGACACTCCTGGTCGTACCACTGGTTTCGGCGAGGGCTTTGGTAGCCAATCACCTCTTCAGCAGCCGCACGCATGGAGTTGGAAATGTGTGTCCACTGCGCGCATATATCATCGATTGGAGGAGTGCTTTGAAGCAGGAGTGAGAGTCGAGTGGCGAAAGCATCGGCTGTCTGTTTCGATTGCAGCTTGTCGACGTCTAGCTTTCTCTGTGTAGGGTTGCGTGTATTTTTAGCTGCGCACAGACGTGTACGGATCTTGGCTGCAACAAGATAGTGATCCGAGTCAATGTTTGCACCACGGATCGTGCGTACATCCAATACACTGGAAGAGTGCCTTCCGTCGATCAAAACGTGATCAATTTGATTTTTTGTTTTTTGATCAGGGGACATCCAGGTGGCTTTATGAATATTGAGATGCTTGAATCTAGTGCTACTTACGACCATGTTTCGTGCTGCGGCGAAGTCAATCAGCCTCATTCCGTTATCGGAGGTGTTGTCGTGGAGGCTGAACTTTCCGACTGTTAGACCAAAAATATTTTCCTTGCCAACCTTAGCGTTGAAATCATCAAGCACGATTTTTACGTCGTGGCGGGGGCAGCGCTCGTAAGCATTTTCAAGGCGATCATAGAAAATTTCCTTGATCTCATCGTCCTTGTCTTCTGTCGGAGCGTGCGCACATATTAGGCTTATATTGAAGAATCTAACCTTGATGCGGATTATGGCAAGTCGTTCGTTCACAGGTGTGAATCGCAGGACGTGGGGCCGTAGTCTCTTGCCAACTACAAATCCGCATCCAAACTCGTGCTTCTCCGCATGGCCGCTGTAGTAGATATCACAGGGTGCATGCCGAATGCAACCCTGTCCCTTCCATCGCATTTCTTGGATAGCAGTGATATCAGCTTTGTATCTTTCCAAGACATCAGTCAGTTGGATAGATGCACCTTCCCAATTAAGGGTTCGGACATTCCAGGTGCATATCCGTAAATCATTATCAGTTTTTCGTTTGCGGTAGTCGTCATCAGATTTGGGGATCATTTTTCTTCTATTCTTATATGTTTTCATTGAAATTGGTTTTTACGGGTGGGCTTCAAACCCGACGCACAACCTATTTTAAGCCTAGGGAGGCCCGCCGCTCAGATTAGCCGCCAAACTAACGGTTGTCAGTTTTGACGTTGCCCAGGAAACACCACGTGGAGGTTTTTTTTTAAGTTTAAATGATTTTAATTTAACTTTAGGATCCGGGGACTCGAATATTTTTATCTTAATTTTATAAAAGGTATTTGCGCGTCATAAGCAGAATATTCAGAAAAGAACTGCACCTCGAGGATAGTTAAAAAGATAAAATTTTGAAAATCCAGTGCAAAGTATTAAGTGTGTGGAAGCCAATTTCCTCTTTATCTTTGTTGAATCACCAAAAAAATTGGCTTGTAAAATTTTAAAAGCAAAGCAATGCAGCGATGTTTAATTGTATTAAAAACAAAATATAGTTTTATGAAAATTTTAGTATTGCCGGGCAGACGTTGCTCTGCCACAGATAGCCTTACTTTTACAAACAAATTTTCGCGCTAAGTGAACAAAAGAATGTAATATATCCTCACCTCCACTTTTATTATTTACTTTTAAATTATTAATGTATAAAAGCGTTATAAGATAAGAATTTAAAAAAAAAAACGACGCACTAACGTTTTTATGTATTTATTTATATACATTAGATGTCTAAACCCGGGCGGCACTTATCGGGTTAAAATTTGGTCAAAGGCTTTTTTATCAGCTTTTTATTAGCTTCACTTCATGTATGTATGTATGTATGTCCCGTGTAAATCTTGGAATCCATTTTTTAGCAATTTCCCGATGAACTAGGGTTTTGAAATTTAAAATATAGCTCAGAACTGGATGACAACACATATAATTTTGGAAAAAATCTTGCCACTAGGCCGATTAAGCTGAAATTTTGCTTAATTCCTTTTACTGCTCAAAAATCAACTAAAATCACATATCTCCAACACTACTGGCCCGATTAAGCTAAAATTGTATCAACACATTTATTGCGAGTAAGAGGTGGTTTAGGAAAATATCACAGAATAATAGAAACTTAAAATGTAATTTAAAATATAAATTAAACTTTGTAAACAAACAAAATGAGTAATATAAGACTAAAAAGTAAAAAATAAATATTTAAGTAAAAAAAAATTTCCAATAACACGTTTTAAAAACGAACTAAAAAGTATAAAATAATTTCTCCTAGAGTGGGGCTTTTAGTTCATCTAAAAACGTGGGGCGCATGCTATAGATAATATTAACCCTGCATCACTAGCCTAAGGGTGGAATCCACCCCGTCACTGCTTCTATGAAAGATTTCTAATGCAATGCATTCCAAGTATAACTTACTGAACACAATAGATGTCTGCAAACTTGAATCTATCATCCATCCAAGGACTTCTATGTTGT
This sequence comes from Dichetophora obliterata, assembly GCA_963920525.1. NCBI lineage: Eukaryota > Metazoa > Arthropoda > Insecta > Diptera > Sciomyzidae > Dichetophora > Dichetophora obliterata. Next base: position 7,443,325 of record OY986440.1, read on the forward strand.
CAGTTAAGGGACCTGGGTTAAGAAATCATTCATACTGCAATTGTTAATAACACTTCTTACTATTCTATAATAGTTAATATTCTTAAATGTAATAATTAGAGAATATTAACCCTGCATCACTAACCTTAGGGAGGAATTCACCCAGTCACTGTTTTTATGCAAAATTTCAAATGCAATGCATTCCATGTATAACATACTGGACTGAACACAATAGATGTCTGTAAACTTGAATCTATCATCCATTCAAAGACTTCTATCCTGACACTCAAGGGACTTGGGTTAAGAAATCATTTGTTCACTAAAGTATTACAACTGTTAATAACACTTCTTACTATTCTCTATAGCATGCGTCCCACGTTTTTATTTGAACTAAAAGCCTCACTCTAGGAGAAATTATTTTATACTTTTTAGTTCGTTTTTAAAACGTGTTATTGAAAAATTTTTTTCTTAAATATTTATTTTATTTAAATATATCGTGTGAATTTGAGCCAAATCGGTATATAAGTCTTAATTTTGTTTAATTTTATTTATATAAGATTTTTTGGCAGAATTGAACCCCAAACGCCAGGTTGTATACATTTTTGGCATACTTGATTGACAATCTTTAATTTTTGTTGTTCGATATATCTCATAAAAAAATTGCACATATTTTAAGGTACACCTTTTACGATGGCCCACCATTTGCAACGGGACTGCCCCATTATGGCCACATTTTGGCTGGAACAATAAAGGATATTGTCACGCGTTATGCCTACCAACAAGGCTATCATGTAGAACGTCGATTTGGCTGGGACTGTCATGGCCTTCCGGTGGAATTCGAAATTGATAAAATGCTCAATATACGCGGCCCTGAAGATGTAGCTAAAATGGGCATCTCTGCTTACAACAATGAGTGTAGAAAACACTTGCGAATGAGTGAAAGAGACAGAAAATGTGATTTTGTATGGTTTGATTTTTACAAAAAAATGTAAAATCGCGTTTACCTTGTTTTGAATAAAAACCGAAGAAACCGATTTTTTTTAAACATTAAATCATTTATGCCTAAAGAGTATAACAAAATGTTAATTGATCTTTTTTTTTTGTTTTGGGTGGATTTCTAAGTAATTGTAGCGATTTTAGGGGTTTTTGACTAAAGCTTTAGGGATAAATATTTTTGGGAGTTGGTGACAATGCTGTATTGTAGTTTAGTCCAATGCTTGTTGGTGTATTAATTATGGCAGCATTTCTATTGTGTACCTTCTTCGGTAGTTCGTCTCCTGTTGCAAAATTTTAGTATGTTCAAAGTCCGGAGAGTGATTTTGCTGGATACAATGGTCTGCGAGCGCGGTTTTGTACTCTTTTTTTTAGCTTTTAGATCCGATTTATGTGTTGAAAGTCTAGTTTTCAGATTCGATTTTTTTGTACCAACTTAGACTTTATTGCATACGTTAGCCTCGTCAACTTTGCAATTTATTTTATAAATTATATTGTATTTAGCCATATCATTCACTTTGCTTTTACTATCTAAGTTGATTATTTGTTTTTAGAGTCAATAAAAAGTTGTTTTTACTGTAAATGTCAGATTTTTGTAGTTTTTCCGTCAGACCCGGAATATAGGTGATTCTCTTTTATATTTTCGGTTCTGCAGCTTCCATCTTACTTGGAAATTTGTTGTTTTTGTGTTCTTTTATTAAACGTGAGATAGTGTAGTGGGAAAAAGCATTGTTCCTGTGTGATTTTCGTCTTGTTATTCTTGTGAAAAATTCCATCGCTGATATTGAATACCCTGTTTATAAAATTTCTTTCCGTGATGAGAATAGTTTTTGTAACAAAAAATATTTTAGCAAAAATATCGTCTACGTATTTGGTTAGTAATCGTAATTTATCATCAGAATTTTCTATAAATTTGGAGATGGCATTCCTTTGAGTTGGCTGTAAATTTTATTGTCGAAAGGGAAATAATTGCTCTCTTTGATGCAAAATCTGAGGATGTCCATACATTTTTTTTTTGCGAATTTCATATATATATAAACTTTAATATATATACATTAACTGTTTTAAAAATACTTCGATTGTCATGTGCCGACTGTAGCTACAAAAAAACATCTACAAAAAAATGGCAGCTAACTGAACAACAACAATTACCATGCAAATCTACAACAACAACGCACAGAGAAGGGCATGGATAACAGTTGTTGCGGAGCGTTAGAGGGGATAAACCGAATCGGCGGCAGAAAATAAACCGGACTTTGCTTGCTATGTTCTCTATTTGCCTGGCAGCAAAATCTCTAGTGGAGGCATTAACCCGACAATGGTGACGCAAATTTGATTTTGATCAATGGACATTTGCATTATCTTAGAAACTATAAAAGCTAGTGCCATCAAATTTTTTACAAATGAGTTTTAGCCTAAATTAAGTAACAGCACAAAAAATAGAATTCTAGGTCAACTCCCAATCGCCTACCTCCCATACAAACCATATTTTTATACCCCCACGTTTAAAAAACGTAATGGGGGTATATTAATTTTGTCACTCCGTTTGTAACGCCGATAAGGAGGCGTGGCCGGTATAGAAAAGTATATATATTCCTGATCAGCATCACCTCCTGAGTCGATTTAGCTATGTCCGTCTGTCCGTCTGTGTCCACGATAGCAGCCGTAATTTTTGAGCTATCATAACGAAATTCAAAATATAAGCTTTTTATACAAAACTGGACGTCAGGTTCGAATCTGAGCAAAATCGGATGAAAACCACGCCTACCTCCCATACAAAGTGTCTTAACCAAAACGGTAAGATCTCTTTAAATTCCACAAAAATCATTTTAATGACTTAAAATTTCGCACAGTGTCTTAAATATTTAATATTTATTTTGAGTATTAAATTTTTAAAAATCAGATGAAAACCACACCTACATCCCATGCAAAGTGACTTAACAAAAACTGGAAAACCTCTTTAAATTCCACAAAAATCAATTTAATGACTTAAAATTTCGCACAGTGTCTTAAATATTAAATATTTATTTTGAGTATTAAATTTGTAAAAATCGGATGAAAACCACGCCTACCTCCCATACAAAGTGACTTAACTAAAACAGGAAAATATCTTTAAATATATTTAAAGGTTGGCTTAAGACTTTATATATACACTAATTCAGCCGTGGGGGTATTTTAACTTCGGCCCAGTCGAAGATAATTCCTTGCTAGTTTTAATTAAAAACCCATATAAAATTGCTTATTTATGATTTAAAGAGTAAATTTAGTTTATTTAACTTCACTAAAACGTCATGCTAAAAATATTTTAAATCGGATAACTTTTCGATAAACAATTGTTGTCCCGTATAACGGACGATATAATGTCCGAGGCCGTACGATATATCGGACTTTACGTTATATCGAACAAATTTTGTTTACAAAAAAGGAGAGTTTAGTTATTTTGAACGTATGTTAGTTACATCAATTCTTTTATTGATGAAAAATAAAATAAAATTTAGGTACAAGATTTCACTTAAAGCAAAAATAAAAATCAATTATATGATACTAAGTGTACAAGAAACTTTTAATAAAACAAAATTATTGCTTTTTTTTGTTAGAAAAAAAAATCGCCAATCAGCGTTTGTTTCTTGGCACGTTTAATGCTCAGGTCAACAGCGTTTTCATGCATCAAAGCTATCTCATCTTGATTTCTTAAAGTTGCTAGGGGAATATCATCTTCTAGATCGAATTGGAGAGCTTGAAGTAAAATATTTTTCCAGCTCTTTTGAAGAATAGTCGGCTTTATTTTTTCCCATGATAACGGTAGTAGCAAAACTGCTTCAAAAAATGTAAGTTTTTTTAATGCCTCGGTAATGTTATTGCCCGAGCACACTACTTTTTTAAGTAAGCTGTTTCTGTAAAATAGTTTCGACAAGCGAATTGCGTTTTGGTCTATTGGCTGAATTAATGGAGTAATATTAGGTGGCATATAAACGACCCAGACTTAACCGTCGTCTGTTTCTTGAAGCAATTTCTCCTCGGGAGGTCCGCTAGGAGCGTTATCCAAAAACAATAATGCTCGTTTAGGTAGATTCTGCATTTCTAAGAAATTTTCAACCTAAAATTTTGAGCCAAAATCAGCATTTACCATTGATTTACAATTTTCACTTGTTTTAACATTTGTTACAAACCTGCGGTACAAACTTATAGAAAAAGCAATTTTTAAAAATGATGGCATTCATCCACGCCGTCCTGGAAAAGGCGTAATCAATCGGAAGAATTTTGTTTTTAAAAGACCATGGATTTTTAGCCTTTCCAATCACAAGCGGCTTAATTTTCTTTGTGCTAGTTGCATTTGAACATGCACAAAATGTAATGCGCTCCTTAAATATTTTCTTTTCAGAAGCATTCGCCTCACCAACGTGAACGTATGTATCGGTTGGCAACATCTTCCAACACAGCCCACTTTCATCTGCGTTGCAAACTGCGCGCAAGCTAAGATTATTTTCTTCAATTATACGGTACAACTTTATTTTAAAAGGTTGAACAAGCTCAGCTTGTGACGATACTTAAGAAGAAAGAATTGCTTAAGAATGCGAATTCCGAATCATTTTTGAATTTCGTGAGCCATCCGTCGCTTGCCAAAAAAATCTCGGTCAACGTAAATGTTTTTTGAATTTCGTGGGCTTTTGTTTAAGAATGTTGCCATTGATGAGTTTGGCTTTCACGTCGCGAAAAAAAACCATTTAAACAAAGAGGGTTTTCACAAGCTGTCGTATTGTTGTATTGTCGTATTTTTTCACAACAGTTGTATAGTTTTTGTTGTTGCCTTCCACATAAAACTAGTTTACGACAATACAATCGCGTTTGGTATGTATACTGTTTGTCGTATTTCATCAGTGCTGTTCTTTCTTGTTACGAATTTGTTATTACCGTGCACATTTCATAAGTAACATCACTATCATAACAGTTTTTCTTTTTATTTTGCCAGGCAAATAGGTTTGTAGAAGAAATTGAAAGTTTTGACGGGCTTTCTGATTCATATGAAGATCAAGTCTATACTTTTCACACAAAGCTCTTATTATTTCTTTCTTTTCGTTTTGTTTAGGCATTTAAAAAAATTCATTTTCTCCAGTCATTTGTCTGTTTCTTCAGTCAGCTGTATAAATACGACATACAACAAAATAAACCCTTAGGGTATGTTCACAGTTGTTGTATTTTTTTATTGAAAAAGCAATACGACATACAACAATACGACAGCTTGTGAAAACCCTAAGAGTATTTTTCACTTTGGGATATTCCTTGAGGATGTTGCCTTTCCTCAAGTATAGTCGGCGTGAAGATCCACTTTGTGTAGTTTTCAAACATTTTTGGATTTTTTTTGCGATTTTATATAATGGTACCGACACTTGATTTAGAAATTCCAAACTTAATTCCAATGTCTTTGCACGAATTTTTCTTTGTAGACTAGTCGTTAATTTCCATTTTCTGTGCCAAGGACAAACGCTTACGGGATGAAGGCATTTTCAGGCGTTTTCACATAAAACTATTCACTCAACGCAACCGCTCGTTGAAATTGACCTCAATATTCTGACATGCACATGGGCAAAAACAATCAACGAGCATGTTTAGTTTTGTTTTTCAAAGGAAAAATTTGATTTTAAAGTGGTTTTTCTTAATAGCAGCTAGATCCAGCAAGTTTTTACAGAAACAGAAGGTAGAAGTTCGATAATGTATAATAGCTATAGCCTTCGACTTTAATAAAGCTTAATTGGATGGATATTTTATACTAAATTTTACTTAAATTTTCATTCCTTGAAAAATTTACTGTCATATTTCAACGATTTTTCTATTTTTGTTTATTTACATTTTTTATTGTATTTTATTTTAAATTCAATGGCGATTAAGACATAAAAAAGTCAAAAAAACAAAACCTTGAAATATACTTTTTGCTCGAAGTTATTATTGTTTAAACTTTACTTTATTTTTTGGGTTTTATTGAACTTATTTTTGTTAAAAAAGTTTTAACTTTGACGAATTTTATTAAAAAAACCATACAATCAAGTTTTTAATATCATATTCATAATACATGTTTTGTAATCTGAGGAATAAAAAAATTTATAAAAGATTTTAAAAAAAAAACCCAAATGTCATCCTAAAACAAAAAAAGCGCACTGTGCGCCGGTTTCACGCACCGGGGTTTTCAACTGAAGATTTTTCGAAACGTGTTATTAATATTTCATGCTCTTCTACAATAAAACAAAGTTATTTAATCAATTTGAGCTATTTTATGCGGCAGCTACTCGAAATTGCAACAAAAAACGATAACTGAGAATAACTCACAGGCCAGTAGGTCACCATTGGCGGGTAAAAACAAACTTCACGACCAGTCAAACAAAAACAAATATGAAAACTTGAAAACTCATTTTTTTATTTATTTCAGCTACAGCTAGCTCTGAAAGATATTTTGTTTGACTGGTCGTGAAGTCTCCTTTAATGCCTCTACTTGAGATATTGCTCCTAGGAAAACAGAAAGCATAGCAAGCAAAGTGCTGTTTATTTTCTGCCGCCGATTCAGTTCATCCCCTCTAACGCTGCGCAACCCTATGATAAAATTATTCACTGCGTCATAGATCAGTGGCCGTCACCAGTGTTACCATGAAAAAAATTTTCATATCAATCAGCTCGTCGGATTTGTGAAATTCTGAAAAACAACAACAACGTTGATTTTGCTTCGAGTAAATTAACGACTAAACTACCACAGTGGACGAAATGGCTAATTTAGCGGTTATAAATTAATAACTCCAATATAAATAACGATATCGAAATGAAATTGGGCATGGGGGTTAATAAAAATATAATACACAAATTTGTGAAGTTACAAATTTCTAGAATTTTTGTTGTTGTGCGACTTTTTCTTCTCGCCTCTACAACCAAGAAACAAGGTATGAAAATTTTGCAATTTTTCCAAAATTATGAGATTTTGTAAAAATATGATGGTAGAAGAGACAAAAAAAAAATACACGGGTATCGGCGTTTTAAAAGTTGACGTCTAAATAAGTTTTTAATATGAGTTTTAAGTTGACACTTTTTAGACCCTACACCTGAACAAGTCAGGATACATTAACAGGAGAAGGAGTTTAGATAATTGGATGAAACTTAGTACTGATATTTGTTTACACCCAAGAATGTGCAGTATCGCTTTTTTTTTTGAGTCCGCACAGGGACACGTTCGCTTCCCATTCAACCCACTATAGTAAAAAAAATTATTCAATTAAATTTTTAATTTTTTTGTTTATTTGTATTTTTGCAGTTTTAACCTTTTTTTTTTAATTTAGTAATTAGTTATTAAAATAACTGATTAATAATAACTGATTAAAAAATTATGCCGAATCTGATTTTTATTTATTTCAATGTTTTAAATATAAAAAAATAATATAGTTAATGCAAATAGCTTAAGGAAAATATATCTGCTTCTAATCAGAATCAGAAGAATCAGAACCATCAGCGCCTTCTTGAATATTTTGCTCTGAAAGCAAATTAAGCACATCTCTATCTATTTTTATATTACTTTGGGAGTATATAGAAGGTCGTTTGGAGAGTGAGGATATAACTGGATCAAAAGAGAAAAGAAGTGAATGCATTAAATCCTCAATTGTGTTTTTTCTTGAATTTTTCCGAGTATGATGCTGCCTAAAGTTCCTTAAATCCTTATTTCGGGATTCCTGTACCTCTTCTGACATCATGCCAATTGAGAAGGAGACATTATCTATGATTTCTGCACCGTGAATTAATATTTTGTGCACGGAAGATGGCATATAGAACCATGGATACTTGCTTACTAAGACTTCCGCTGTTTGCCGGCAATATATTTTAAATGCATTATTATCAACTTTATACCCAGAAGTGAGAAGTTCGCAAGATAATAATAAATCAACCAATTACTTCCTCACTGACTCCAGTTAAAAGAGCAGCTAATTTGGTTTGTTGAAAAAATGTTCTATCAGTATTTCCGTTATAAGTATTTCCCGACCCAGGCTTTGGAATATCTACTAACAAACACATGTCCTTTCTTAATTTTTCTTGTATATTCAGTTTAGTTTGCTGTACAATAGATTTATCACCGGAACTACGAATTTGCCACTTTTTAAATGGTAGTCGGTACGCAATATGTAGAATGCACTCAAAACATCTTATCCAAGCATAAAGTGTTGACAAGCCATACGCATACATATTTGTATTAGGTGCTAGATTTCTAAAAGCATTTAAGTCATTCATCATCTTTGGTGATGCCCCGCAAATGCCACATGTTTGTGAAGAGGATTCTAAAATTATACTTAAAATTTTGCCTTCGACTATTGTCATATGAATTTTGTGATGAATTTGAAAGGAATCAAACTGTGTTGGAATAATTTCAAATATTTGTTGTTTTACTTTCTCAGCTTCAATAGTAACCAAAACAGAACTTTCTTTTTCACAAACCAATTTAATTGGCCTACAAAATCGAGTTGAAAAAGGCCGAGAATTCTCCCATAACATAACACTTCCCATTTTCACTTGCAAGGGTACAATGCATACGGCAAAAAAGTTTTCATCGATTCTGTTTGATTCCGAGTCGAAAAAGCTTTGTCGGTATTTCTCGGTACTGCTCCTCATTATACTTTGTTTTGTCTATTATGTTATTAAACACGTGGGCTTCCATATTCGAAAATTTCTTAGTAGGGACGTTTTCATTGTGCCAAATAAAAAAAGGCTGCGTTTGGAAACATTCACTGTGCCTAAAAAAGACAGTAACGAATAATCTGGCAAGAACTGGCAGATCATTTTGGACGTTACAAAACAACAATAAAACAAATAAATAAAAAAGACAAAAACCACTCCGAATCCGATCGAATCCAATAATTTGCACTCCACGAACCTATAGTATATACCACTTAAAACATGTTATCACAAATGTTACCTACTGCAATACATTCAATAAAACATTTCTATTGAACTAGATAAACACAGGCCACAAAAATTAATGTTTTAGTAAATACATACATATTTAGTAATACATTTTATAAAAAAAAAAAAATTCATTTACAAAAATTTCAATCAACTGCGTTAATATTGACAAAATGCACGCACTGAGTAAATAGGCGCCAAAATTTTTCAATGCACTTGCTGCAATATATGATATATTTGAAAGCTTACAGCTATGCGAATATTGAAAGCAAAATAAAAGTGAAAACGTCAATTTACTCAGTGGCGCATTGATAATCGATGCGGTAAATACCGCTAGATCAGTGTTTTCAACCACTGTGCGAAGTTTTCAACTCAGGCTGTACGAAAAATCAAACATTTTGATTTTTTGGCGAGTTGAAATGAGATTGTATTGTCTGGGCAAAACGCCCAACTTGATTACCTACTGAGTTGTACCAACGGTTGCAACGTCTATTCCTTGCATAAGATGTCCGTAAAAAAAGATTATATATGGAAAAATATTATTTTGAAAGTCATATATACGTTAAAAACTATAAACAAACTGGACATTTCAGCCCTTGGCAGGACTTTGATCTAGCTTCTATTGATCAAATGTCTTGTGCGTGTTATTAAATGTTTGAACACAAATGACTGAGAACTGGACCTACGAGTTTTATGCCGACGCTGAACGGCTTATGTTCTCAAGAGAGGTGGCAGCCGAATAGAAATATTCTGTCTGAGCTGTGGTATGAACCGGGCTTTTTAGCTTACGAGCCACGCACACTACCAGTAGGCTACGGCCATCACTCTTATATATGTACAGCTGCGAACGAAATAATAGCAGTACTCTTATATTAAGCCATGTTTGGATAAATAATACTAGTCTACAAATTTCGTATCCGGTAACTACATTATTATTCTTATATGTACTTTCAACGCTGGTTTCAAATCTGTGCTCAGTTTCCTCTTATATTAGGGGTATTCACGATTCAGTGCACTTGCCTGTGCAGTTGATGACTTGAGCACTTGTGCAGTTATGCAGTTAGGTTTCCGTGAACACACCACCATCACCATTTCAAAGCTGTCAACATTTTTCAATGCACACAAGTGCACAACTGCTCAAGTCTTCAAGTTGAAGGTAATAGTAGAAAAGCACTTGTGCAGATTTTTGACGTACACTCATGGACAGATAAATAAGAACACAACTTGCTTGTGAGTGCATTCACTGGTGATGCTTTATTATTCAGTACTAAATAAAAATAAATGACTTCATTAGTTTAAAAGTACTTAAAATTAGTTAATGCAATTAAAAAAATAGCATAAGCAAGTAAATAACAAAATATTTTTGCAAAAAACATATTTGAAACAAAATAGCCTGGCCAAATAAATAAGAACATTCAATGTTTGCTTACAGATTAAAGTTTAGGAACATTACTAGTACAAAAAAAAAATTTAAGCTTAATATCCGGAATGTCCTCCTTTGTTTTGAATAACTTTTTGTATCCTATTTGGCATTGATGATATTAATTTCCTTCAAGTTTCTATGGGAATTTTTTGCCATTCCTCTTTTACAAAACTCCATAATTGTGCTTTGTTTGAGAACTGCCTTTTTGATACCTCATTTTTTAAGACACCCACAAGTTTTCAATGGGGTTTAGGTCCGGTGATTGACTTTGCCACTCAATCATTCGGATTTTATTATCTGTCAGCCACTTTTTTACTAACTTGAAGGTGTGCTTCGGGTCGTTATCTTGCTGTAACGACCATATCAAGGGCATATTCTCGCTGGCATACTGTAACATTACAGTTTCCAAGATATCCTTGTAGCTCAATGCAGGCATAGTGTCGGTAATGAGATGTATCGGACCAACGCCATACCAAGAAAATCCTCCATACACCATAATGTTGCCGCCCCCATGCTTTACAGTCTTTTTTGTAAATCGAACGTGGAATTGTTTACCCTTTGGCCTTCGTACATTGCGTGCGTAATCATTTGAAAACAAATTAATCTTACACTCGTCAGTCCATAGAATATTTCTCCATTTCTTTTCACCTTCAGTTCCCTTCCATGACACATGACTTTTGGCGAATTCTAACCTACTCCTTAAATGATGAGGACGTAGCAAAGGGACTCTTCTGGATATTCTTCCAGGTAGATTTGCGGCCTGTAATCGCCTCCGGATGGTTCTTGAAGACACTTCATTATTTATTTCGCCAGCAATCTGCCTCGAAGACATGAAAGGGTCTCTTTTTACTAGCGTTACAATTCTATTGTCTGTAGAGTCTGAGGTTTTTTTGTTGGATTTTCCTCGACCATTATCACTTTTTTGTGGCTTAAGAGCGTTGTGCACAAAACACAAGGACCGATCCAAACAATTAGCGATGTAACGGAACGTATGGCCCTTCGATTTCAATTTCTCAACCAGCCGCTTTTCCTCCAATGAACAGTGCTTACTTCGTCCCATCTAATACATTATTTACATTAATTAAACTAAATATTTCTCTTGCTATACAGAGAATTACAAACCTTTGATAAAAAATCACTTCAACCCGTAGAATTTTGAAAAAAATGCTTACGTTCTTATTTATTTGTCCACCTGTTAAAGCAACTGGTTGTAGAAAAGTACGCATCAAACACAAATAACGGGATTTCCCCGTTGGTTTTTACTAGAATACGGCATTGCCAGAATCAAAATATAAATTTCATTGCGTTTGGTGTTTATGCATCGAATTTTTTTGACACATTTATGTATTTTTTGTTTTTGAAAAATATGTTCTTATTTATCTGTCCATGAGTGTACGTACATTTTGTTTTTGTAAAGTGCACAAGTCCTCAACTGCACAGGCAAGTGCACTGAATCGTGAATACCCCTATTGTAAAATTTTTAAGATACAGAGTATTGTACGTTTTTGGCACGTGTTTAGTATTATTGATCTGGGATCTAAACTACTCACCATAAAATAAAAAATAGTATTTTGTATGTTAGAAAAAATATCAACTTTTCAATCAATATATTAATCACTTTTGTGTCATGTGCGGTAGCGCAGCAAACATTTTTAGATTATTATTGTATAGAAATATTGTATCTTTTGTTTTAGAGGAGCTGTTAGAATTTAAGAAAAACTGTTGATAAAGTGTATTTTAACATGAAAAACAGACATTTTAAATTTGGACGATTACAGCGCCTCTAAAACAAAAGATACAAAATTTGTTGATGTATTGTTATATGATCTCAAAATTTTTCTCCGCTACCGCACATGACAGATAGTGGTTAATATATTGATTAAAAAGTTGATATTTTTTTTTAAATACAAAATAAAATTTTTTTAGATTATAGATTAATAATACTAAACACGTGCCAAAAACGTAAAACACCCTGTATCTTCAAAATTTTACAACATAGGAGGAAGCTAAGTGCAGATTTGAAACTAGCGTTAAAAGTACATATAGGAATGATAATGGGTTTACCAGATAAGAAATTTGTGGACTAGTATTATTTATCCAAACATATCTGAATATAAGATAACTGCTGTTATTTTGTTCGCAACTGTACATTGCTTTTTAAAGAAATATATGCAAAATCGGATATCAGATCTATTTTTCCTGAAATCGTAACATTTTGGCCAAATATCGGATCATCGGATGCAAGACTGAAAATCGAAACAAATCCGATATATCGGACCATATGGTAACACTGATTCTTACGCTGTCTCGTTTAAGGCTTGATTGATTACCCAAGCCTAGCGTGAGGTGGCGCAGCGGGACGTAGCGTAGAGCGACGTTGCCTCGAGGATAAACGATTACCCAAATCGTAGTCCATAGTAATGCAGGTGCCGATTTGTAGCCCGCAGAAAATTTGTAGCCCGCAGAAGACTGCATTATTTCTTATATAGTCAAACCACATTTTCGCTTGTTCCACAGCTGCCAAACTGTCAAAAATCTTAACGTGGCGTAGAAATTTATTTTCTACCGACTTTGACATTTTTAAATTTAAAAACTTCACAACTGAAAAGAATTTATTACCTCATTTAGAAAAAGTTTTGGTGTGAGTTCTTTAGCTTATAGCGTAAAGCGATTGATTTTTAAGCACAAGGTAGTGAGTTCAAGCCTCAATAATGTGGACAGATTTTTTTTTTTATGAATCAAATTAAAATTTTGAAAAACTCATCACTAAAGGTGAACAAAAAAACTGTAAAAAAGTAGTTAAAATAAAATATTATTTATTTTATGAGAAAGTAGTTTGATTTATTGCTACTTAGAATATTTTTCTTAGTGAGTTCTATAGCTCAGAGTACAGGGCTCTTGATTTATAATAGTGAGGTTGTGAGTTCGAGCCTCAACTACGGATTTATTTTTTTGTTTAATTTTTAATATTTATAGAACTATTTCGGTTTCTTGAACAAATTTTTTTGTCACCTTCAGTGGTGAATTTTTGAAAATTTAAAATTTAAAACGTGGGGCGCATGCTATATTTAATTTAATTTATTGAGTATTTTTTTTTTTAAACCTAATTTACAATGCTATTTTTTTCAATAAGTAAACTTAGAACTACATGTATTATTCTAAAATAATAACAAGTTTTCGCTTCAAGCTTGTTGAGTAATACAATTAAATTGTTTGTTATTTAATAAACTGTGTTTGCTCCCGGCACATTTGATATCAGAGAAGATAGTTCTATCTAAACTTACAAACTAAACAAACATACAAAAAAAAATATTATCCTCTATGTGTGCTAATATCAGTCCTTACTATTATCCATAGCATGTGCCCCACGTTTTTAGGAGAACTAAAAGCCCCAGTCTAGAAGAAATTATTTTATACTTATTAGTTCGTTTTAAACACGTGCTATATTAAAAAATTTTTTAGCTTAAATAATTTTTTAAAATTTTTTTGATTTTAAAAAGACATTGTTTGCCTGATGGCAATATCTCAAGTGACTCGTCAAGAGTTTACGTAAATTCTTAGTCATTTAAATTTCCATCTCTCTCACTTTGATGCCCGCGTCTTTCAAAAAAGGTAAGACTTGAAACTAGGAGGAACAAAATATGAAATATAAAAAATTTAAAATGTATTTAATTTCAAAATTGAAAGAAAAACAGTAAATATGCTTTATGCGGATTATTTTTTCAGTCATAACACAAAATATTTGTTTTGGACGATAACTGTCAAACTCAGCCATTTTGCTATTTTTGCCTACTTTTGCTTTCTCATTGCTGGTTGCAGATTTTGTGTGAGCTGTACACTTAGTTTTGACAGTTTTCGTCGCCGGCTCTCCGCCCAAACACAACCTTGTCTAGTTGCACCATGGTTTTGGAAACAATTGTGGCTTCACTTTGTTTCGCAGAGGAGTAGAGAGAGGGGAAAGATTGATACATCAGCAAAGTGTACATCAACTAGTGTTAGAAATTTAGACAAAGTCAGGACACGATCCATTTGTTTTTTTATTTTTTGTGTTAGAAATTCCTAGTGACGCTGGGGTGAAGATATTTACAAAAACTTTGTGCTCCCTTTATTTTATTTTTATGTCAAGAATAAATGAATTTAAATGTAATAATATAGTTTTGTATAATTATAAAATAAAAACACCATCTTAATATAAAATATTTGGAAAAAATAATCAAAAGAGGGGGGGCGGGTAAAAATGTAAACATTTTTTCCGATTATGTATCATGGAAATTCCTATTTAGAAGTAAGGCAGTCCGTGACGGGACAAAGTCTACCCGGAAACACTAGTATTTTTGTATAGGTTTTCACTTCAGTCGGCAGTCCCCTCACTGCTATACTTTTTTATAATTTATGTAATATTTATATCCTAGAGCAGAAAGATGTGATCAGAACGGGACGAAATTTGTATAGCTCCATGGTTGTACTAACGAAACCACTTCTTAGGATTTATCATACAATTAGTTTTTCTCACCTAAGCCACTAAGACCGTCTACTCCTTAAAATCTCCTTAACATAATCCTTAAAAAAACCAATTTTGTTTGCAGGTGGAGGACTTAAAGACGGGTCGGTTTTATGTTTTAGCAGAATCCCGTCTAAGCTACGTCTACAAAACTTCCGATGAATATAAAATAGTTGAGAAATTCGATGGTGTTTCACTTAAGGACAACCACTATAAACCATTGTTTCCATACTTTGGACAACGTGGAGCAGCAGTAAAAGCCTTCCGTGTACTAGTTGATGAATATGTTACCGAAGTTTCGGGTACCGGTGTTGTTCACAATGCACCGTACTTTGGTGAAGACGATTACCGTGTTTGTTTGCTGGCCGACATTATAACAAAGTCCAGCGAAGTTATTTGTCCAATTGATGATGCAGGTCGCTTTACTGCAGAAGTAGCAGATTTTGACGGACAATATGTAAAAGATGCTGATAAAAACATTATAAATTATCTAAAAACTGCAGGAAATTTGGTATCGGTGAGCCAAGTAAAGCATAGTTATCCGTTCTGTTGGCGTTCTGATACACCGCTTTTATATAAGGCTGTGCCATCGTGGTTTGTAAGAGTTGAACATATGTCCAAAAATTTATTGACATGTAGCTCGCAAACATATTGGGTACCTGATTTTATCAAAGAAAAACGTTTTGGCAATTGGCTTAAAGAAGCAAGGGACTGGGCTGTAAGTTTTTTTAATTGAGATGTGTTGTTTGTGCTTGTGAATGTAATGTTTTTTTTTTGTCCTTTTAGATCAGTCGTAATCGCTACTGGGGAACTCCAATTCCTATATGGCGTTCAGCTAGTGGCGACGAAGTGGTGTGCATTGGCAGTATAAAGCAGTTGGAAGAACTTTCTGGCAAAAAGGTCAATGACTTACATCGTGAGAGTATTGATGACATTGAAATACCATCAATTAAGCCAGGAGGTGCGCCACTTCGACGCATTGCTGCTGTTTTTGATTGTTGGTTTGAGTCCGGCTCTATGCCTTTTGCCCAACAACATTTTCCTTTTGAAAATGAAAAGGATTTCATGACTAATTTTCCGGCTGATTTCATTGCTGAAGGCATTGATCAGACTCGTGGCTGGTTTTATACGCTCTTGGTTATTTCCACAGCGCTATTCAATAAGGCGCCATTTAAAAATTTAATCGCGAACGGCTTGGTTTTAGCAACTGATGGACAGAAAATGTCTAAACGTAAAAAGAACTATCCAGATCCAATGGATGTGGTTAGGAAGTATGGAGCAGATGCACTGCGTTTATACCTTATTAATTCACCCGTTGTGCGTGCAGAAAATTTGCGCTTTAAAGAAGAAGGCGTGCGTGATATAATTAAAGACGTCTTTCTGCCCTGGTATAATGCTTTTCGTTTCTTGGTGCAGAATATAACAAGATTTGAAAAGGAAGATTTAGGTGGAACAGCTCTTTACATGTATGAAAAAGCGCGTCATTCTGCAAATATCAATAATGCTTCAGTTATTGATACCTGGATTTTGTCGTTTAAGGAATCTTTAGTCGATTTTTTTGCATCGGAAATGAAACAATATCGCCTCTACACTGTTGTTCCGAGGCTTACTAAGTTTATTGATCAACTGACAAACTGGTGGGCAAAATTAGTAATTTTATTTTAAAATCATACCAATAATACTAAAGAGTAGTAAACAAGAGTTCCAGATACACAGAGTGGCCCTCTTCGACTAAACTTTCGAGCTAGAAAAGTTTTTCTATTGGAATTTAAATTGCGATGTTTGAATTGTTTTTTTGCTTTAATTGTAGATTGTAAGACATATGAATAAAATGAAGCAAAACAGATTTTTTCAAGTTACCAATGTAGATGTGCAGATATTCTTGTGTTACATTTTTATTTTAAAAAATGCCACAAAATTTTTAGCTGAAAAAAAGTTTTCACGGAAGATTTTCGATGCAGTTTCAGGATGCCTTTTATGAAACTATATTTTATTTTTAGAATTAAAATATTTATATTTCATGCTTCATATTTCCTTAATTTTAATTTTTTTATTATCCACATTGTTAAATTGAAAGAAACCTTTTTGCTTAATTTCATTCATATGTTTTAAAAATTAAGCAAAACATTGCGATCAAAAACAAAACTATTTCTAGCTTGCTTGTGAACACAAATTTTATTTACAGCATTGCCCAAATCAGACTTGAAAAAATTGCGGCAGCCCCCCCACAGCAGCGGTTTTGTTTTCTATTTTGGTTCATCTCATACTTGCTAATAATTAAGTAGAATAGAGCCACTCTCTGTATCTGGCTTTCTTGTTTATTTTTTCTCTTTGCTAATATTATTTGACTTTTATATTTTTTATAGGTATGTGCGATTGAACCGACGCCGTATTAAGGGTGAACTTGGTAAAAATGAATGCATTCAATCACTAGATACACTGTATGACGTTTTATTTTCAATGGTAAAAATGATGGCACCTTTTACGCCTTATTTGTCGGAGTATATTTTCAAACGTTTAGTTATTTTTCAACCACAAGAAGCTGTAGCAAATGCTGATTCGGTACATTTTCAAATGATGCCAGTCGTTAATATGGAACTTGTACGCACTGACATTGAAAAGTCCGTTGCTCTAATGCAATCCGTTGTCGAACTGGGGCGCGTTATGCGTGATCGTCGTACACTGCCAGTTAAATATCCCGTGTCCGAAATCATTGTGATTGACAAAAACCCAGCCAACTTGGAAGCAATTAAGAGCCTTGAAGACTTTATTCTCAGTGAGTTAAATGTGCGAAAACTTACGTTGAGCTCGGATAAAGAAAAATATGGAGTCACACTTCGTGCTGAACCAGATCATAAGGTAAATTTCTAAATTAAATCGTAATAACAGCAAGTAATTTTTTTTTTCAAATTTTTTTAACTTAAGAATAATTTAACAAATAAGTGAGTTGTGATTTTGTGTGAATGATCTAGAACAGCACAGCGTGCTTGAATGAAGTTGAAATGTTCTTGATGTTATTTTTTTCTCTTGCAGTTGGTAATAAAGTTATGGTTCTGTTCTTGACTGTGTTATTCCCTATGAATTTTAATGTTTTCTCAAGCTTTTTGTTCCACACATGACTGGCTTGCATAAGACCATATATGGATTTTTTGAACCGAAAACCTCTTTGCGGTAAATCCACCATCGAACTTAATGTACATATCTTTTTCCAGTTCGCTCTAATGAAGAACCTGTAACGGCGTTCATCTGATCAATTTCCAAATCAAATCTTGCTGCTGAACCCATTAGCAGTCGTATAGATCCATACCGCCCTCATAACAAGTGAAAACGTGTCTTCGAAGTCAATCCCATGGTGTCCCTTGATGACAAGTCTCGTATTGTATCTTCTAGCGATTAGAATAACGTTTAGATTTTAATAGCCACTTGCAATTCATAGACTTCTTCCCTTTGGGTAAGTTTATAAGCTCAATTGTCCCATTCTCCTCAAATGCGTTGAATTCTTCTAGCAAAGCAAACTTCCTTTGTCGATTGTTGCTCATTCCTTTTTTAATTGTTTTTTGGTCCTTTTCGTGATCTCTGCTGCTATGTGCTTTACGAAACGGTCACGAGCAACAAGTTTCCTTTTCCTTAAGAATCTTCCTTGTTGCTGTTTTTGAATTGTTCAGTAACGCATACTTCGCTTGAATCGCTAGAATAAAAATTTCCTTTTTCTGGCGCAAGTTCTTCATCAGTTGTGGCTTCTTCTCGACCACTGAAAATATATTTTTTTTAATTTTCTAAATTTTCCTCAACTGAATTGCATCCGAAAATGTTGTAGTAAGAACCATTATTCTCTGTGGACTTACCATTGATGGATTGGGGCCGTTTCGCAGAATTTCAAAATCTTGAAAAAAATCTTGAATTTTATTGAAAATTTGACACCATTTCGAAAAGTTTTATATTTATATTGAAAAATGTCAAATTTCGAAAAGTATCAAATATCGAAAAAAGTATAAAATTTTTCGAAAATTCAAAGTTCAAAAGTGAAAAAGTTAAAAATTTTGAATAAGGGTCAAATTTCGGAAATTGTCAAATTTTGAAATAAATGTAAAAGTTTCAAATTAGTATCAAATTTCGCTAAAAGTGTAAAAATTTAATAAGTGTCAAACTTCGAAAAAAGTGTCGAATTTCGAACAGTACAAGTTTTGCAAAATAAGGTCACATTATGGAAAACATGTGAAATTTTAAAAGTGTAAAATTTTAAATAAATAAGGGAATAATTATACTTTAGGATCTACCAACGCCAATTGTTTTCTCATATTTTTATCATATGTATTTGGACCTCCTAAGCCCAAATATAAAAAAAGGCCCGCTAGTCTTTTGGCCATGGTTCGTGAAAAATTTGTGAAAACTTGAAATATTACCATTTCAAACTTGTTTTAAACACTTCGTACAAGGGTAAATAATTTTATCTGTAAATAATTGTCCTTCAAGTTCAACACCAGAACTTCTGGTTATAATTATCTTTTTATCTAATAGGACTTCATAAATTTTTTTTGGGCGTTATTCCACACTAGGGCATCCAATTTTGTTACGCTTCGGCTTCGGATTATAAAAACACAATCCCGGGATCTCATGACTAGTCCCGGGTTTGACAAAACTTAGAAAACGAATTTTTTGGAAGACGTAATATGAAGTTTCAAAGTAGTGATGCCTTGTTTTACAACAAAACATTGCAAAAGATTTTTAAAAACTAAAAAACACAGTTTCGATTAAATGTTTGGATTTATTGTCTATTTCTGAAAAACAAAGATCAATTCCTTAAAAAAATTAATTAAATGGGATCATTCAGTAGGTTCATTAAATTAGTTAAAAATAGTTTAATAATTATTTTCAGTAGGAATTTTGTGATATTTTGTGCAGCTTGTTTAAGGAAGTTAAGTTAAGATATTTTTAGGTTATATTTTTATTTATTTATTTATTTATTTATTTATTTATTAGCCAAGCAAGGCAATTTTACTTATTCTAACAGTTTATTTTTTTCTCCTCTCCCATTTCCTTGTTTTGGTGTTCGAAGATATGCAAACGAAGTGGGCGTAATCCGCCCACCTGATCGAACTTAATTCAAGAACACGTCAAAAAGAAAAGGAGAAAAGAAAAGAAAAAAAAGGAACTTACATACTAACATTATTTATACATAGTAGAATATCTAAGAACTTTATTTGATAAGAATAGGAGAGATCTGAGAAGGGAATATTGAATTGGAACGAATACGCTTAACGAACAGGCTATTTATTATCTTAGCATTTAATTCTTAACGACTAAAAGGATAATAAAGGAAGAGTGCAGGATTGTTGGGCTTTTAGTAGGGAAAAAGATTTGGAGAGGGTATGCTTGATTATAGATTACGATTTCAAATATTTAGATTTATAAAATCGCCAAGTATTTATTTATTAACCCAACCAAGGTTATCTTAAATAAACTTGAATTTAGCTTAGATTAAAGTGTTGGGAGCCGAGTTGCTTGAAGGAAAGTATTATGACGGAAATAGGGACTTGAAAAGATTTTTCTTACAAGTTAATTTAGACATAGGGGGTGAATAGTACTTGCTGATATTATTGAATTCTCTACAGCACCTACTTATAGGCTCATTTCTTGCGTAGACAGTGTGATGTACATATTTATTTAATGGTCGTGTATGCCGTGTACGTCTGATTGTGTCATTAAATCGTATCTTGTTTGATATATACTCGCTTTTATCAACACCGTTAATGACACCGAAGGTAAAACATGAACTAAGTAAAGTCCTTCTTGTTGAAAGGGGCATTAAATTCAGAAGGATAAGTCTATAATCATAAGGTGGCAATATATTGTACTCACGGGGTTTATACGTGTCCCTAAGCGCAAAAAGCAGAAATTGCTTTTGAATTGGTTCAAGTCTTTCACTGTGTGATTCAAAGGGAGGAAAAATAATAATCGAAATAATGCATCCAAGAAACATGCTGGCCCTAGAAACAATTTTATCATAATGTAAGTTGAAACGAAAGTTGTTGTCCAAGACTACACCATGATCAACAATATGGATGACTCTTTCAAGTTCATTGCTATTGAGGAAGTAACTGTCATTTGTTACTAAATTTTTACGGGAGAAGGTTATTACGCAGCATTTCTTAACATTAAGATGAAGTTTATTTTGATTGCACCAGTGCTCAAGAGATGACAGTTTCGACTGTAAGTAAATAACATCTGTTTCCGATTTAATAACATGCTAAATTTTTAGGTCGTCTGCATACGTTAGATGTGGGATATCGCAAAGAATATCAGATAGGTCTAAGATAAAAATATTAAAGAGAAGTGAACCAAGGTGACTATCTTGTGGTGCGCCGGATGTAACTAAAATTTGTTTGGATAAGGTACCTTGAAATTTTACGAATTGAGACCTGTCGTGGAGATAGGACTTCAGCCAACTGAGCAAAGATCCTGAGATACCAATCTTTTCCAATTTGGATATCATGATCGTCTCGATCAAAAGATTTGCTAAAATCGGTGTATATTGCTTTCAATTTATGTCCTTTTTCCATTTTACTTAAAACATCAGAGATCACAGTCATTAGATTTGTTGTAGTTGATCTACCTTTACGTAAACCATGTTGCTGTTCATTGAGTAGAGGATTTATAATAGATGTTAGTTTTGCGCATATCATTTATTCGAGCAATTTTGGAATAGCCGATAATATGGCGATTCTTCTATAATTTTCAACCGACCTTTTATCGCCATTTTTATATATTGGTGTTAGGTGTGATATCTTCCAATACGATGGAAAAGACCCTTGGAGCAGAGATTTGTTAATTATTATATATGAAGGCATGATAAGAGTGTCTAAACATCGGACTCGTAAGTGTGGGGTAACAGGTCTGGGCCGGGTCCTTTATTTGGATCAATTTCTTTTATCGCATTTGATATCTCATCACGCGTTAGTTGGATATGATGAATTTTAGGGCGTATTCCTGAAAATTGAGGGGGACTATAAGTAATACTTGTTAAGACACAGAAAACCTCTTTATAATAGCTGCATATAAGTTTCTGATTTCATGAGGGATGGAGAAATTGACATTAACTTTAAACATAGAAGATGGAAAGCCGCTAGATTTTCGCTTCATGCTAACGAAGTCAAAAAATTTTTTTTTGGACAATGTTTTCTTACTTTTCTAAGTTAGTATTTTGCAATATTTTGTACAGTTAGTTCAAGAAAGGTTTATATTTTTATATTTTTCACGCCATATTTTGTACAGCTGGTTAAAAAATATTTTATTTTTGTATTATTAAAATCACATTTCAGTATTTTGAAGGAGGTATCATGGGTTCAAAATATTGTTACTTGCAAAAATTGTAAATGTTTACGTGGCTACGTAACCCTGTGGTCACTAAACACTTCCCCACGCCTACCCGCCGCTGTGGCAGACATGGCGCTGAAGTCGATTTGATGATCGGCTTGCAGCGGTAACGAGTATCATTCGTGAAGAAAGAAGGAGATTAATTCGTTTTGAGATCTTGGAAGGACGGACATCTAAAATTAACAATCAACACTCAACTAGTATATACATACATAAAAACTTTGTACAACATATAAAACATCGAAAACACATAAAACAATATTGTTACCCAACTCTAAATTACCAGAAGGTAAAATAAACTTTATTTTATTGCAAAACACTTCGATAACCTCTTCTTTTCTTCCGCCATTACGCCCGCCCGGCGTTCATCACCCGAACATTTTGGTCCTTCGAGCTACCCAAAGATTTTTGGCGAAGAATTCCGCAAGAAGTTGCACAATTTAAAGCAATAAAAATTCAAAGTTACTCAATAAAACGTTCATCACCCGAACAGTAAATATTGTAAAAATAAAGTAACATATTCATAAAAGCCATAACTTTTGATTGAAAAGAAATATTGGGGTAATTTTTTCACATAAATTATTTTGAAGGTTTAAATTTTTTGTAAAAAATATAAAAACAACATTTTGGAAAAAATAAATTTCGCGAAAAAAATCAAAGTTGTTTTGATGACAAAAACAGTAATATAATTTTTGCGCTTAACTGTAAGAATTTTTGCAAATAAATGCTGTGTCATATAAAAGGTAGCCAGATGTGCAATTTTTAATTGATTTAATTTTTACAACAAAAACAAATTGTTGAGTTGTTTGATTTGCTCGACGTTTTCTCATTGTTAACAGCAGTTTCATTTGCCGCCTGTCTCTCTTCTTGTGTTTGTTATGCACGAAGTCGTGCCATTCTAACACGGCGCTATTCTCGTGCGATTTCTTGTTCATCCGTATTCAATTGATTGGCGATATTCCGAACTCTACTTGCATTACGGGTTCGATGCGAAAGATTAGATTTTCTGGAGCGCGGCATTGTGAATAACACAGAAATTAATTTCATAAGAGCAATTATGGAATTATCGATACATGTGTGCACGAAAATAAACATTTTCGTTGGCAACCTACCATTTGAAAATAGTATTGCACACGAAATGATCAATCGGAATAAATTGAACAGCTAATTCGTATTGATTTTCAAAGTAATGCACCTAAAATTAAATGCACAATTTGAAATTAACGTTTCGATTGATTGTTTATGCACACGCAATCACAAAGAACATAACCATTCACAACGTGCACTTCATGAAACTCAACTCACCTTTATGAAATCACTTTTCGCTGGTAGTTTTTACAAAAAATCGTTTCAAAAGAATCTATTTAATCAAATTGAATTGCAAATTGAATTCAAAATTCTGACGGAACCAGCATTTAAAATTATGTCCGTTTTTAAAGTGACAAAAAAACAATTGCTACAAAAAAAAAAAACGTCATCGATCATCCAGAATGTGTCGTAAAGTAACTCCATGCATTTTCTTCATTCTTCTTGTTTGGCCGGAGACCAGTTCGAATTGGTATGAATCATCGAAATCGGTTCAGCCGTTCTTGAGTTATAAGCTTAGTTCTAACGCCACTCTCTTTCATATACAGTGATGTGCGATGAAATAGAGCCAGTGCTATAAAAATTATTTAAATCGAAAAATCTTAGGAAACTTTGCATTTTTATTTTTTTCTTTTATTAGGTAAAAAATTCATTTAATTCATATGAGTAAATTAACTAATTAACCTAAGTGTGAAACAAACGAAAAAATTCAAAATCCAATGATATGTCCTCTTTCGGCTGCGACTTGAAATAGAGCCAGAAGTATTTACTTAATTTTAGCCATGACCTGTGATTAGAAAATTTGAAATTTCATGATATAATCAATAGAAATGATTGAAATATAATTATTTCTACCTCAATATTTGGTGGAGTATCCATTAGTTTTGATAACTGCTGAGCAACACCTAGGCATCGAATCCACTAGTTTTTGGCACTTAGTAGCTGTAATTTTCTCCCATGCGTCCTTGATTAACCTGCAAAAATCATGTTTGTTGGTTGGATGCTTGTCTTTAAGAGCCACTTTAACATCTGGAAATAAATTTTCGATAGAATTAAGGTCTGGCGACTGTGGCGGCCAGCTTTAAGCTTCGATATTTTTTGTCTGGACTATTCTTTTACCCGCTTTGATGTGTGTTTCGGGTCGTTATCCTGCTGAAACATCCATCGAAGCGGCATATTAAACTCTGCGTACGGCAACATGGTTTCACTCAATATCCTGGTGTATTGCAAAGTATCCATATTTCCCTCGGTGTGAAATAAGGGACCTGTGTCATTATATGAGAAACACCCCCAAACCATTATACTCCCACCGCCATGTTTAACCGTTTTTATGTGTGTTGAGGGAGGAATTCGGTATTGGAGGGTTTTTTCACAGAAAGGCTGCCTCGGTCTGAGTAAAATAAATTAACTTTGGCTTCATCTCACCAAAGAATATTTCGCCTTTTGCTCATTGGCCAATCAGCATGATCCTTTGCGAATTGTAATCGCTTGCGGATATTAACTTTGGTCAGAAATTGTACCTTCCGAGTAGCTTTAGCCTTCAATCCGTTTTTAATTAAAAGTTTTCGAATCGTTGAAGTTACCACATCCAAAAAATATTGTTTTTTGAGAGCGGAAGAGGTCACAAACGAATCTTTTTTTATGTGACGTAGGATTCGTCTTTGCAAACTGGTACTTATTTTGGGTTGTTTCCTTTTGGTTTCGGTTTTTTGGGTAAACTTTAATGGGCTCTCAACCATTTTCTTTGAGCAGCCAACTATACTGGCCATTTCCTTTTGACTTTTAACTTGTACACGCAAATTTTTAATAATTTTTCGGTTTTCAGGACTGCAATGCCTGGCTCTTCCAATTTTTAGACCAAATTGTTTGCAACACTAAAATTTATTTTAAAATATTAAAACTGAGAGCTCCTACTCATTTTGTAGTAAAATTTTATTAAAAAAGATCTTTTAAAATTAAAAATTTTTAATTATATTGGTTGTCTCTATTTTAATGCACACTTTTAACGCAACAATATCACCGTTTCACAGATTTGCAAAAAATGAACTCGCAATTGTTTTCAAAAACAACTGTACAATATTCATGGGAGAACTGGTTTTTAAACTACAGTTGGTTCACAGCATGCCATGTTGTTACAAAAAATTTTAATTAAGAAATATCATCAGCAAGTACGTGCCCCTATTTCATCGCACATCACTGTATATATTTTTCTACAGCTAGTTTTTAAAGAAAGGTTTTTACTTCAAAATTTTTTAAAATCACATTCAGGTTCCTAAGTATCAAGTTCCTAAGTATCATTGAATTTTTTGTACATGTTCATAAAATTATTTAAAAAAAAAATTAATAGTATAATGATTTTAGTCTTTATTAGTAAGAATTTTATGATATTTTGTACAGCTTGTTTAAGGACAGCTTGTTTGTTTTTTTTTTAATTTTTAAGGTCACATTTTGATATTTGTAAGGTAGTATCACTTCTTAAGAAATACTAAAATGTGATTTTAATAACACAAAAAAAAAAAAATTTTACTGTCTGTACAATGATTTTCAATGTGAAATTGTTTACTGACATTATTTTTATAGAATTTGTTGCCAAGAAACTTTTACTAAATTTAGAGTCGACAATAAAATTACTATTTGTAAGGCTCATTGTATTACTTTGTACAGATAGTTTTAGAAAGGCTTTTATATAAAATTTTTTAAAATCATATACAGTTTTTCTTATTTAGTATCATTGAATTTTTTGTTGGAATATTTTGAAATTTTTTTGAAGTGGAGGCTATTTCGGAATCCTGAAAATCCCGGAATTTTAGGCCTTGCAATCCCGGAACTGTCGGAACTAAGAAAAGTCCGGGATCCCGGGATTGTGTGGAATAGGACACAATTCAAATTTGATATTTTTTTCGAAATTTAATACTTTTCCGTTTTTCTCTTGAATTTTTACACTTTCGATATAAGTAAATTTCTTAAAATTTCAAGGCTTTAATTTTTTCAATTTTTTTTTTGTTTCCTAGATTTTTTTCAAGATTTTAGTTGCTTTAAGATTTTGACATTCAAGCAATTAAGAATGCAAGATTCCACTACAGATTACCTTTTTTAATAACACAGCATCTCTACTTGTAATCAGTATCCAACGAAGACCGCCTTCCTGTACTCAGCGTCCACTTTCAGCCTAATTATCTTTATGAATGTAAATGACATCCTCGCCTCTAAAAATGTTAAACCCCTAAACTTTCTACCCGATTAAGCTCTTTTAGGAGTTGTATTCTGCAGGGCGTTGCATGGTGTGCGATTACCAAGAAAACTGAAGTATCTGTTTCCCATTGCTTCTCCTATAATCGTCTTATTCATTTGCTCTGACCTTTTTATTGTAGTATGTAATGCAATATGCAATATGCAATTTTATCAGTTTTCCATTATTTTTTTCATTTATTTATTTATTTACTTTTCAAACATTGTTTTTTAAGTTTGCTATTTGTTTGAGTCAATACTCCACCACTTGCAATAAAATCCTGCTTCTGAACTTCAACGGTGGCAATACTTGTAGCAGTGACCTTGATCAGTTTGACAGCTCTTTCTAGAGATGGGCGTGTGTCACGAATTTAGTCGTGTCACGGCGAATCACGATGTTAAGGTGAGCGAACCCGTGATTGAATTTTTCTCGTGCGTGACTTAAATTTATTAGTGTCTCGACTTGTTTATCTTAATTTTTCAAATCAGTACAAAATTCAGCAATGATTTTGTTTTACACTGCTGGGTGAAAACTTGGATGGATTAACTTTTTTAAATAAAAACATAATTTTTTTTTAAATTAAAACGTAGATTGAAGTACTTTGTTTGATTTTAAAATAACACTTTTTATTTATTAAATTCAATGAATTTTAAATGTTAAAGCATTGTTTTATTTCAATTCAAATTATGGTCTGCGGTTTCCGTCTAAAAATTAATCATTTTGCTGCAAACTAATTTATGTATTCATATTATTTTA
This sequence comes from Dichetophora obliterata, assembly GCA_963920525.1. NCBI lineage: Eukaryota > Metazoa > Arthropoda > Insecta > Diptera > Sciomyzidae > Dichetophora > Dichetophora obliterata. Next base: position 7,470,592 of record OY986440.1, read on the forward strand.
ATATACAAGATGCATCTATATAAGATATGAATTGAATTTACGTTTCTTATTTTAAAGACACTGCCTAATAGTAAACAATTATATTCGTGAGCACTCGTGAGTAAAAAATTTCATCGCGGTCGTGAGTAAAAGAATCAATTTCAATCACGAGCTTGCGTGATTGTAAGAAAACATCGTTAGAATGCGACTCACTATAGTCAAAATCAGTCAGCACTGGGCGCTCTAGCTAAAACCATTTGACAGACCATTTACTGCTTTGATATGTCTTACATACTTTCTTTGAACGTGCAATACCGCGTATATTGCAAAATGGCCAAAATTAATTTTCATTTTGATCATTCATTTTGATTTTTTCATTAAATGCTTATTTGAGAACAAATGAATTATCTAATTTTAATAAATGTTTATATCAGTTGAAAATCCATTTAAATCTTTAAAAGAAAATCAGTTTTTCTGCACTCCAATGAAATTTTACTATCACCGTATGTGTGTATGTGCAGAGGCGGATATGTGGTTTTGCACGCGCAATGACGATATTAATTTTAATTCACATTAATTCTCACATTAATTTTAATTAGGATCTAGTTTCTATTCATTTATGAGCTTATTAAGCCACTCGACCTCTACGCCAATGCACCCCTCTTTCATGCATTCCCCCTAGTAATATCAACATTAGTTTCACACACTCTCAATAATCAGCACGAGGTAAGATGATTTGACATATATGTCAAAGATAGTGCTAAAAAATTTAGCCTTTTATAAAGCGAGGGCAGTTACTAGTCCCGTTTACAATTGAACACAGTAATGTGTAGGCTTTTGTCGGACGTTGTATAACATTAACAGTATTCAAAGGTGTTTTTATTTGTCAAGGACTTTTTTTAATTAAATTAAAGTCTTAATATATAAAAACTTTGGTGTGTATGTAATTTCGAGCATCACGGCCAAACCACTGAAGCTTTCCACCTTGAATTAACACCGTATGTTCGTGTGGTGCTCCGGATGGTTTTTGTTTATGTTGGATCCCCCTAAGTGGCGCTGGGGTCATACATATATAGCAAATTGTATCGACCAGGACTCCTTTGAAATAAATAGTCGTCACAGTAAACTATAAAAAATAAGTTTATTTAATTAAAATAAAGATAATAGTAATATTATAAAGATTAATGCTGCACGTCAGTCGGCTTGCTTGTTGAACGAACGAAAACTTGTGTGTATCTCAATCGCTTGCAGATTCTTGAACAATGTTGCCTTCTGATAGCTAATTTATCGATGTTGCTTTTTATTTATCTGAATTTGTTGCAGGCAGTGCTGCCACATCTACTCCCCCTCCAGTGACCAAGTCACGATTTACAAAAGTAACATTCTTACGTTCATATGTTCTCAGTGGTGCACTCGGAACCTCGGCCTGGGCATCTTCCCCAACTATGAAAGCTGGTTTGAGTCTATACGTCGAAACATTTATATTGTTACCTAGGGTTGCCAGAATTAAAATTTGGTAAAACAGTACATCAACAAAAAAAAAACAGTACAATTAAAAAAAAAACAGTACATTTTCTTTTAATAAAAACATAACATTTTATTCCAGTAAACATATTTAAACATAAGAAATTACATAAAAATAACATAAACAAAACAAAAACATGAGATCATAACTGAAACTACGAAATACTTTAACAAGTATTAATAAAACTTTAAATTTTATTTAGTTAAAAAATATTCGTAAATTCATGAATAAAAAAATTGTGTATTATTTAAAAAATTACATAGGTATATTAAATTTTCTCCTTGAATAAAGAATTGTAATAAATCACGAATTAATAAAAAAAATTTAACTAGCCAGTTAATTATTAATCGAGTTAAACATAGTATTTGCACATTCAATAAAGTAATTGAATATTCAACATTAAAATAAAAAAAAAGTAATTGAAAATGATTACAAAAAAGGAGTACCTAAAATAATAAGTACAGGGTTGTCCATATTCGAAGCGCCCATCTGGCAACACTAACTTTCCGCAGTGATGCCAAATCGACTAATGACATACCGCGTTTGAAGCGTCATTCCAAGCAAATGTTTACAATGGAACAGTACACGCCACGCGAACGCTCTAAAATTGTTGAAATTTACATTCAACAAAACAAGTCAATAGTGAAAACTCAACTCAATGAGCGATGAAGCTCATTTTCAGTTGAACGGAACGGTAAAAAAACAAAATTGCCGTAGTTATGCCACTGAAAATCCACAAGAGATTCAAGAGGTACCTCTTCACGATGCAAAAGTCACTGTTTGGTGCGGCGTTTGTGCTAAAATGCTCATTGGGCCGTACTTTTTCGAAGATGATAATGGCCACAGAGTTACTGTCAATCAGGAGCGTTATCGCGATATGATAAACAATTTTTTCATGCCAATCGTTCGTCGAAAGCGTATCAGGCACTACTGGTTTCAACAAGACGGTGCGCCACCACACACAAGCCGCACTACAATCGATTTTTTGAAGCAATTGTTCCCTGGCCGTTTGATGTCAAAAAATGGTGATTTCGATTGGCCGCCAAGATCACCAGATTTAACGCCTCCAGACTTCTTTTTGTGGGGTTATTTGAAATCAAAGGTTTACGTCAACAAGCCAAAGACCCTAGAAGAGCTGAAAACCAACATCCGTCAAGAAATAACCGCCATTCCCATCGAAATGTTGAAGAAAACCATGGAAAATGCTGCAAAACGGGCACAATATGTCGTAGAGGCCAATGGCGACCATTTACGAGATATCATATTCAAGAAATAATGTAAGCAAATCTACTTGAACCCAATTAAATGATATTCATGACGAGCAGACAAAAAATTGTGGTTTCTTTGATTTATTTAAAAATAAAATGGGCGCTGCGAATATGGACAACCCTGTATTATAAAAATATACATATAATATTTGTTTGTAATTTTTTTGATTAAAGAATTGAGAAACATTTAAATTAAAAATGTAAATTTTAAAATAAATAAATAAATAAAAAACACCAGTTAACATCGTTGATTATGTAAAATTGAGACATTCTAATTACCATTATTCAATCCATGATAATGAAAAAAAAAAGATTATTTTTTACAGCACAAATATTGCTACAAGCGTGACAAATAATTTTCAATAAAAAAAAAAAAAAAAAAATAAATAAAAAATAGCAAAATTAAATTCAGTTATGCCCAAAAAAAATAAGAATTTTAATATCGGCTTGGAATCGGTCTGTCTCAATTATTTAGACTCAATAACTAGTCTTCACTGGGAGATGGTAGGAATATATAGATTACCTAAATAATAACACTTTAAAAGTTATCTTATAAATATTTATCATTTTGTGGTACATCTTTTAAAATACTATTTTTTCCATCTTCAGTTTTCAAAAACTTTAAAAATTCGATACAGGTATAATCGTAGTTAGTTTTTATAATAAGTTCACTTTCCAAGTTTTCTATTAAGAGTCTGTTTCTCTCTTTTCTCCAAAATGAAAACATGCAGCTGAATATTCTTTCCGTAGCGGCATTGGAATGAGGAATGGAAAAAATAAAATTACATATTTTTTGGGAAACGTTCCACTGTTTAAAAACGCTTTCCATTTTTCTTCTACGGTTGTTTCTTTTTTTACGTTTTCAGCAAAAGTTTTTAAAGAAAGGAACTCATCAAAAAGTAGATCCATATCAATATTTTTGATACCGAACAATTTAATCACTTCAGTAAAATCGTGGAAAGATATGTGAGAATTCAAATTGAAGATACTGAGTTTTTCGAATTTATTATTTTTTAAATCGAAATGTTCTTCTATGTATGTTATTATGTATGAAAGAACTGCTTCGGCTCGTCTTTTAAACAATGATATTTCCTGAGGATCATCACAATTTCTGCAGACGGTTTCAGCTAAGTAACCATAAAATTTCTCGCTCTTTTGTTGTTCAAATTTGTCGCGAAGCTGTATAACTATTTTGAACATATCTATGATAACAAGCATGCAACTCCAATATTGTGTATAAATCCTAAATAAGCTTCGGAACTTTCAGACTCAAAAAATTCCCTTAAAACGGCTGAACAATCATCTTTGGAAATAAAATATGTTTTTATGGGTGCATAGTTTTTCAATAATCGTTCCACTGCAGGGTTTAAACTAAGCCATCTCGTTGGTACATGGCGAAGCAATTCACTCCATTCTAAGTCACAAAATTAAAAAAACTCACATTAGAGATTGGATGTTCTTTTTGTCGATGAGTTAAACTCATTAAAAACTTTAATTACAATATTCTCTAAATCGAACTTCATAAGTTTTAATGCATTTTTAAACGCATTGTTTATGATGACACAAACATCCAACACCTATGATATCTGGGTTACATTTTTTAAGCTCAACAAAGACGCTTTTTTTGCAGCCGAAGTTGACATTAGCATTATCTGCACAAAAACTAGTGACGTTGGCTAAGTTTAAATTGTTATTTTCTAATTTTGACTTTATAGACTCTGCAATATCAATTGACATTTCGGTATTTAAATTATAAAAATTCAACAGTTTTGTATTAACACCCGAATGTTTACAAAAATACCGTATAACTAAAGGAAACGTTTTTATATTTCCTTTATTTGACGCGTCGGTCGATATAGAAAATGGGCGGTCAAAGGCTAGGTCATCTAACACTGTTTTAATGGCATGCTTAGCCAGGATGTTTGTTGTAATCTTTGACATCTTTGTCCTACCACATTTAAAATTGGACGCCTTATTTGAATCGGCAAACATCTTCTTAAATAGCTTGCTGCTGCAATCTGCAGATTTGTAGCTGTGACTATGTGACACGGTATGATACGTGAATGCAGCCTCTGCTGCTGAGATAGCCTGTTGTGCTCCTTCTGTACCTTTACTGGAATTATGGGTTAAAAAGCAACTTACAGATTTTTGGTACCTGCTTCCCATATTTCGTATATGTTTTGATGTCTTCAAATGGCGTTTGACATCGGCAATACCCCCATTAGCAATAGAAAAACAAACGCCGCAAGATATGCATTTTGCCGTAAACTCGTCATTAGCTCTAGTAATCCAATTAAAGTTGCTTTTCCAGCTATCTTAGAATTTGTTTTTACGCCGTGCTCTCTTTTTTTGTTTAGAAGATGATCGACAACTTACTTCTTCAACATCTGTGCTCGAGCTATTTAATAATATATCATCTGAAATATTCTCCTCGCTTTCCATTTCTGAAAATGTATTTTTTAAACTAGGATAAACAAAAATTCGAAATATATCTTACCGTGGTGTAAAATGTCCGCTAAATTAAATCTTCTCGCAATATATACATATATTTATTATTCAGTTGATTGTGCTGTTTCTTTTGTTTGGACTATGATAATAACATAACAATGTTGTAAACATTTGACGTCTTATGTAACAGGGTGTTTCAAATCATAATTTTTTTATACACTGAACAAATTTTTGTGATCAAACACTGAAAAATATTTTATTTTGTTTTTTTTTTAATAACAAAAAGAAAGCAGTACAAAAAACAGTACAAAGAGTAAAAAACAGTACTTTTTGGTACTGTTTTAGGTGCTATGCAGAAAACAGTACATTTGAAAAAAAAACAGTACGTGTACTGCGAAAAACAGTACGTCTGGCATCTCTATTGTTACCGTTGATTTTAATGGTAAAAATATGATCTGTAAGTCTCTCTATCACTTCGTAAGGGACTTGGTACGGCGGTTGTAAAGGTTGCTTGACTGCATCTGTTCGAATCATCACATGAGAACAATCATACAGATTTTTTAAAATAAAAACGTTATTTTTTATGTGATGTGCAGCTGTAGTCGGTCGAATCAACCGCATATGTTATCGGAATTTTCCAATAAAAATTTGTGGATCAGCAGGCATATCTTCGTTGGTAAAAAATTCATTTGGAAGCCGAAGTGATCAACCATAGAGCAAGTCTGCTGCAGAAGCTTTCATATCTTCTTTAAAACACGTTCGAAGTCCTAGTAGAACTGTTAGTAGCAAACCCGTCCAAAGTTCATTTGAATGGCACATTAAAGCTGCTTTGAATGACCTGTGCCAACGCTCCATAATTCCATTGCCTTGCGGATGGTAAGCCGTCGTTCGTATGCGTTTTGAGCCAACCAGATTAGCTAGTGCTTTAAAAAGCGCTGACTCGAATTACGTACCTTGGTCTGTTGTAATTATTTTCGGGCATCCAAAACGAGCGACCCAGTTTGACCAAAAAGTTGTTGCAACTGTATCAGCAGTCATGTCCATGAGTGGGACGGCCTCTGGCCATCGAGAAAACCGATCTATCATGGTGAGACAATAACGAAATCCTTTGTAGGGTGGCATAACCACAATATCCAAGTGGACATGGTCAAAGCGGTTGTCGGGCATGTCAATTTTGTTTGGAGCCAACTTGTTGTGACATGGCAGACAGTTTCGAGCCCAACTTGTTACGTCTTTTTTCATACCTGGCCAAACATATTTATGCCGAAGCGTCGCACGACCACTAGGATGCGATAGACCATGTATTGAATCGAAAACTTTCTGTCGCAGTTTTTTAGGCACATACGGACGTACATAACCAGAGGAGACATCACAAAACACATCTGCTTCAGGTGTGAGATGAACTATTTGTAGTTTCGGAGAATTGTTACCTTTAAGAATGGATTTCAACTCGCTATCATTCTTTGTTGCTTCGTTGATGGCAAGCAGTTCCCTATCGTAGGTGCTGTAGTTTTTTTCAGCCGATGAAAGTTTGCGCGAAAAAAATCCTAGTGGCTCCCATGTGTCGGTTTTTTGCTCCAGAGCTGCTCCGATTGATGTGTCAGAAGCATCCGTGACAAGAGCAAGTGGTGCGTTCGGTGCTGGATGCGCTAAAAGTGCTGATTCGCCAATGCTTTTTTTGCATGCATCGAATGCTAAATCTGCTTCTGGTGTCCATGGCACCTTCCGTTTGTCGTTTTTCTTAGAATCGCGTAAAAATTCATTTAGAGGCGCTTGCAGTTGCGCCTCGCTCTGAAGACATCGCTGATAGCAGTTTACGACGCCTAAAACCTACGCAGCTCGCATGTTTCAGGCTTCGTGTAGTTTAAATTGCTGAAACTCGATCGCTTGGTGGTTTGCATCCATTTTTGTTAATGGTATATTCAAGGAATAGTACCTCTGGTTGGCCAAAATGACACTTGTTGACATTTATTGTTAGACCATGTTCTTTTAATTTTGAAAAAACAATTCGTAGGTGTTCTCGATGCTGTTCAGGTGTCTCAGACATGATAATGATGTCATCGATGTAGCAGTAAACAAAGTCTATGCCTCTGAAAATGTTGTCCATAATCCTCTAGAACGTTTGAGTGGCGTTTCGAAGACCAAAAGGCATGTATAAAAATTCGACGAGTCCAAATGGTGTGCAAACCGCTGTTTTTTTAATATCTTCATCGGCCATAGGAACTTGATAGTAAGCGCGCACAAGGTCGATGGTTGAAAAAAGTTTTTTCGAAAAAGTTTGCAGAGACAGAAGACTTTGCAGAGAAGTCGTGAGTATGAGCTATCGGGTAGCGGTCCGGAACTGTTTGAGAATTCAGTTTTCTAGAGTCGCCGCAGTCGCGCCAGCCACCAGTTTTTTTCGCAACCATGTGTATAGGACTAGCCCATGGACTTTTCGAGGGTCGACAGATTCCTTGTTCGATGAGTAAGTCAATCTCTGCCCTTGCACACATGAGTTTGTCGCCCGTAAGTCGTCTTGGTCGTTCAGCAACGGGTTGGCCAACTGTTTCGATGTGATGCAATACTGACGTTTCAATATTGGTTTTATGTTTGTTTGCAGGTACTGTTACCTCTACATATTCTTGAAGCAAATCGCTGTAAGATGCTGTTAAATTAACGGTTGAGATGCCAAACTCAGAAGCTCCTAACATTTCACCGTGAGTTGTGAGTCGAGTTTTTTAATCGATGATACGGTGGTTTTTTAAATCAATGAGCAGATTAAAATGACTCAAAAAATCTGCTCCAATAGTTGCTGTTTGCACAGTTGCAATTATAAACGGCCATCTGAAAGCTCGACGCAAGCCAAGATTAAGTTGCATATACTGTTAGCCGAAAGTTTGAATTTCTGTGTGGTTAGCCGCGAAGAGTTTAGGACTAGTTAGGCCGTTGCTTGACCATAAATCGTGGAATCACGGAGACCACGGATCCAGAGTCTACCAAGAAATTTATGTGCGAAAGTTCGTCGAAAATATAGAGTTGAGTCTCGTTGATATTATTTGTGCGATTAAAATAAAAAGTTTTGATTGCAGTTTGTGTGTTTTTAACGTAATCGTTGCTGTCGCAAGCCGCACGAACAGACGACAGCCCGGTTAGTTTTCCAAACTTGTCTCCCAACGATGGCATCCAGGGCGACAGTTTCGTGCTGCGTTACCGAACTTAGAATGAAAATAGCACAATGAACCTGATGCTTTGATGTCATTGCGACCGTTGCTCTGAGATCGATTTCGAGACTGAGATCGACTTCTTTGCTTGTTGTTGTTGCTGAAACTATTACGAAGTTTGGACTGGATTTTGTTGATTTTAGTTGACAAACATTTAATAATTTGGCACATCTCTCCCATGGACATGATATTCTCATGTGACACTGCTTGCAAAGAATGTGTCAGCTGCGCTGATTTTACAGTTTCTGTGGTCACAGCTGATATCATGTTCATGCCATTAACATCTAACATTTTGTCAGCCAATTTTGCCAACTTGTCGAGGTCGTCCTCTTCCCAAGCAGTTAGAAGCGGACGTATGCATTTTGGCATTTCACCAAGTAATAGCGTTTATATAATGACTTCATTTCCTGGACATGGAGCTAATCGCTTCATGTGGGCCAAAATTTCTGTAGGTTTCATGCCATGTGTTTCGCCGCCCTGTAGCAGTCGTCGCAGTTTTGATTCTGGCGGTTCTGCGAATTTGGTCATGAGTCTTGTCTTTAGCGTTAAAAATTTGTCATTTTCAGGTGGATGGGTGAGAAGGTCTTCGATTGCCATTAAAATATCGTTTTCAAGTCGAACTGTTACTAAATCAAATTTGTCTGTGTGATCGGTTATGTCGCGGATACGAAACGACCTCTCAATCTGCGCGAACCATAAATTCGGATTTAATTTGTTGAACTTTGGCACATGTACACGTTGTGTGCTTGTCCGTGGCAGCTCTGAGTGCAGCGTTTGCGCCTCCCTTAGCCTGTTTAACTCTAGCTGCATAGCTTGCATCTGAGCGAGAAGTTCATCGTTGGTCGGAGCCGCCATGTCTGAAGCAGCCTTATAATCTGAGTCAGATGAAGATTCACTCTCGGTAGTGTCTAACTCCTTGTAGTTTGATTGATTTTTCTTGCGCAAGCTTGGCCTTCTCAACATGTGCCAGCAAAAATTGCGAGACTACGTGCGCAGCAACGTTGCCAAATTTCGTGGCCTTGTTATACTTAGCAATTTTTGATTTCTGCCAAATCACGTCGGGGTCACCAATATAGCAAACTGTATCGACCAGGACTCCTTTAAAATAAATAGTCGTCACAGTAAACTATGAAAATAAGTTTATTTAATTAAAATAAAGATAATAGTAATAATATAAAGATTAATGCTGCACGTCAGTCGGCTTGCTTGTTGAACGAACGAAAACTGGTTTGTATCTCAATCGCTTGCAGATTGTTGAACAATGTTGCCTTCTGATAGCAAACACAGTACAATGTTGCCTTCTGATAGCTAACACAGTACAACATTTTTCAGTTCATTGATTGCCAACTCAATTCTGAGAACTGTATGTGAAATTAGACCCAAAAAGAAGAATTTCTGCATCATTCGTTTTGTCTTCTTACCTGCCAAATTTTTTTTAATATCGATTTGAAGTTAGTAACTATCGTATAGGGGAATTTTTTACGTTTTATGCACAACAATATTTGGAGAAAACATTGACACCTTTTTTATGATTCTGAGAATTAAAAAAAAGGAATAAACAAAATAATAAATAAACCCACATTTAAGGGTGCTGATTATTTGGAAAGTTTTGCACAATTTGAAACGTACAAGTGCTGAATCAGGTATATAGCCAGCCACCCTTAAAATATACGCCCATTTATAAGTACCTGGCAGTAAAATATTGAAAAATACGTAGTATTTATAGGTGTGCATTGATCGATTTTTGTCATTCAGGCAGTGCCGACGAACGCGAACAGTGAAAGTGATTTTTCTCCAGTTTTTTAAAAGTGAATAACAACAAAACATAAGATATATCAATATGGAAAACAACAAGTGCCCAAATTTGGATGAATTTTGTTACGTTTGTGGTCATATCGTCCGAAAAAGATCGAAAAAATTTGTTTACTGAGCAATTCAAAACCGTGTATTGTAATTATTTCGATTAAGCAGATTTAAGTGGTGCAAATTTTACGCCGAACACAGTGTGCAACAGTTGTTATACTACCCTTCTAAAATGGAATCACGGAAAAAGTAGAAAGTTGTCTTTTATAAAGCTAGTAATTTGGGTGGAAGACCTAACTGGACATGATGAATCCAGGTGCTACGCATGCATAAATTTTCGTCCTGGATTAAACAGAAAACAATTGAAAGCAAAAGTATACACTGCTGCATTTACTGCCACACTTCCAGTGCAACGCCCTGCTGATACCGATGCACCTAAACCTCCGAGTGCGGATACTGTGTCCCTGCTAGCCGAAACAGACTCAGACCATGAATATGAACAACCTACGAAGAAAACAAGATCATCAGAACCACAAGCGTCAACTTCTACAAGGATGGATATTGCCAATAATTGAAAAAATGTCCTAAATTTTGTTTTTATGCATATTATAATTGCGTATTAATTGCATATTATTTTATTTTCAATAAGTTTTTATAAATAAATTTTTTTTGGCATTAGGATAATTTTTTAATTTTTATTTTTATTGTTATTTTAAGGGTGGTGACTATAACTGATTTTTGAAATTCATACCTTTACTCAATTGCGAATAAAAGCGAAACGCGTGCATCGATTTTCATGATCTTTGTCTCATTTTGCTCATAGGTTATGTGACTTTGCGAAAGAGTAACCAGACTTGAAACTTATTTCAGTTTTGTATTTTTTATGAATTTAAAAAAAAAATATTTTTTTTCTTCATGCGCTTATTTTTAACTTGGAAACTGTTGCTTTTATAGGAAAACAATATATGAACCCAATTCCCAATATATTAAGGGAATTGTAATTCTTAATTTTTTAAAATTTATTTCAACTAAATCGGGCTAGTGGTTGTCGAGCTATGTCAAACAACAGGGTCTAAAACGTGATAAATTCCCCTATACGATAGTACTAACTTCAAATCGATATTAAAAATATTTTGGCAGGTAAGAAGACAAAACGAATGATGCAGAAATTCTTCTTTTTGGGTCTTATTTCACATACAGTTCTCAGAATTGAGTTAGCAAATCATGTGTTGTACTGTGTAATATATCGATGTTGCTTTTTATTTATCTGAATTTGTTGCAGGCAGTGCTGCCACACATAAAATCGTTGGTGAGCCTGTTTGTGATCGCATAGCTTCTGAACGACTTTACAGATTGAATGAATGAATGAGCGATTTATTTAAATAAAGGCTTACATTAGCATAAACATTATAATATTAATAATATTACAATAGCATTTTTTTAAAATAAATCAGATTTGACACAACATAATATGTTGTGTGTCAGATTGGCATGAATCATGCTAAATTTAAAAATTTATGATAGAATATGTTACAAAAAGGTTTTATTAATTAAATTCAGAAATTATAAGTTGTTTATATTTTAAACAATTGATTAAATATTTATATAAAAGGCAATAATTTTTGCCATTCAAAACTTCGTAAACTTCGCGTAACGTGAATGAACATTTACCAAAGTAATATGATCGAATGTATGCAAGTATCGGGCAAATACCTACAAGGTGATGTGTATTTTCATATTCTTGCAAGTTGCATAATGTGCACACATTAAAAGTACTTTCACCAAATCTGCTTAAATTTAAGTTGAGTAAGCCACCTCTACATCTGAATATCAAACTTATAAAATGCGCCGAATTTGAATCGACAAAGTAGGAGGGCACATCGAATCGAACGTGACGATACAAATCATGAAACCGCGAGTCTCTTGCTCTGCAAATGTGTTTCTCATACACTTTTAATCTCACTGCTTGTAGTATACGATCATGGTGTAACGACAAATCAGGCCTCCAACTCTCAAAATCAAGGCTAAACCCAAGATCACTACATAGAGCGAACCATTGTGGTAACCAAAAAGTGTTTTGTAAGATTGTTTCTTCAGCAAGAATTCGCGGAAGCCTGTTTAAAGGATGATTAAGAATTTTTCTCAGATAACTAAAATGTAATTTAAGCGTTTCTTCAAATTGAGAAGCCAGACCTGTTTCTATGTGTAGCGTATAATTAGGAGTATTTGCAGGTAAATATAACATTTTTTCAGGAAATAACGTAGTAACTTCTCTACTTGCTCATACTGTTTGAAACTCCAAACTTCTGCGCCATAAAACATAATCGATTTTGCTGCAGTGTTAAAAATTTGAATCTTGTTCGATAGAGATATTTTAGGGTGATGTAAATAACTTAGCCACGATGCGTTAAAAGCAGTTTTAGACGATACTAATTTAGCGTCAAGGTGCTTGTTGAACGACAAATTGTAAGTGAGATTAACTCCTAAGTATTTGTATTCATTAACTATTTCAATGTCGTCATCACCATAAGACCATTTCAAATTTCGGCTTATTCTAGCACAAGTTCTAAATATCATGATTTTAGATTTCTTGAGGTTGATTTTTAGACACCATTGAATGCAATAGTTGTGCAAAGCATCAATCATAGTTTGGAGTACTGTTGGACAATCGGCCAAGAGAACGATATCGTCAGCGTAAAGTAACACTTAAATAACCGTGCCAACCACACGTATACCGCCGGTCAAATTGTCTTACAAGTCATTCAAATACATTGCAAATAGGACAGGACTGAGCAGGCACCCCTTAAAATTATCGGATAAAAAATTGCCATCCCAAACTTGACTTGTTGTACCATCGTATAACAATTGCAATATTTTTACCACTTTAGATGACAAACCAGCATTGGATAGCTTATAAAATAATAAGTTTCTTGGAATATTGTCAAACGCAGAAGAAAAATCAACAAAAAAGGCATATGTTTTCTTTTTCAGTTTAAAGTTCAAATGGATAATGCTACTCAGATTGAATATGTTGTCGACAGTTGGTATACTTGTGAAAATTTTGTACGGTGTGTCTAGAAGGGAAAGTCCCCTGTAATTTGACACAACATTAACATAACCTTTTTTGAACAATGGTATAATTATAATTATATTAAGAAAAATTGCATTTAAAAGTTGGACAACTTCACTAAGAAAGCATTGTGGCGCATGTTTATAAAATGCATAGCTTATTCTATCTAGGCCTGGGGCTTTTCTATCTTTTGCTCTTTTTAGGGCTAACATAATTTCACGCAATTCTAAAGGAGAATCAAGAAACGGATCTATGATGTTAGGTGACGCCCATAAAATTGTTCGATCAGACTCTACCTGTGACAAAAATGACTTGAAAAAGTTGTAAAAATCAATAGTTTTAAGGTGGTTACCAATCCTAGGTGAGGAACACTTTATTGAGTTCGCTAACTTCCACCATTCGCTAGTGTTGCGCACCGCATTAAGTTTTTCAATGTTTTTGTTTTTGTAAGCTACTTATTTCTCTTGGCATAATTTTGAATATTTTGTTCTACTTTCAATATAAGATTGTCTGTTTATTTGAGAATTCGATTTTCTAAGACTGTTAAGTTTTCTAAGCATTCGTTTACGTGCATTTTAACACTGTGAATCAAAACAGTTATTTTTAGGGTCAAAACGTTTTTTAAGACTGTATCCACCCGCTGCTAAGTTTATTTTATCAATTAAAGTATTAACTTTATCTTCTATATTTAAATCAGACATGATGTGATCAATATTTGTGGTGTTTTTTAGAGATTCAATATAATTCACAATGTTTTTTGGATTCCAGTTAAGTTTTTGTGGCAAAGATAATTGTTTTGAGTTTTGATTAACTATGGCAGATATAGAGAAAGTTAGAGGCATATGATCTGAGTATGGTTTAAGAGATGTGAAAATTATTTAAAAACTGTAAAAAATCGTATGAACCAATGCAATAATCAATTAAAGAATTTCCCATCCATCCGTAAAACGAGTACTCGCCCTCAATGTCCCCAGACATCCTTCCATTAACAATCACACCAATATCTTCGAGCAGATTCAATAATTTTTTGCCTTTCGCATCAATGATTTTATCTTTTGAAACACGACAGTGAGAGACTAAAGGAGTATTTAACAGCAAGACTTCATATATTTTCCGTGCGTCAGAGACGCGCGTATTCGAATAGCCAACTATGCAAAACGACGAAGCCTTCAAACTATATAAAAAATCTTCAAACTGTTTAAAGTCATTTACCCGATTCGAGCAGTTAAAAAAAAACCAGACTGGGGCTTTTAGTTCTCCTGAAAACGTGGGGCGCATGCTATAGAGACTAGTAAAGAGTGATATTAACAATTGTAGTACGTTAGTGAACAAATGATTTCTGAACCCAGGTCTCTTGACTGTCAGGATAGAAGTCCTTGCATGGATGGTAGATTCAAGTTTGCTTAGGTTAGTGATGCAGGGTTAATATTCTCTATAGCATGCGCCCCACATTTTAAAAACGTGTTATATAAACAAAATGTTTACTTTAAAACTTCGAATTTTAAAAAATTCACCACTGAAGGTGACAAAAGAATTTGTTCAAGAAACTGAAATAGTTCTATAAATATTAAAAATGAAACAAAGAAATAAAAGCGTAGTTAAGGCTCGAACTCACAACCTCACGATTATAAAGCAAGAGCCCTGTGCTCTGAGCTACAGAACTCACTAAGAAATATATTCTAAGTAGCAATAAATCAACCTACTTTCTTATAAAATAAATAAAAAAGTTTTATTTAAACTACTTTTTCAAATTTTTTTTTCACCCTTAGTGGCGAATTTTTTTTTATAAAAAAAAACCAGGGAATGGAAATAAACTTTATCGACCACTTCGTTTTTTTATCTGATCTGTTACTTTTAGAAAGTTCAATTTTTGTAAAGCTTTATTTGCATATATTTTTTAACTTAAACACAAGCACAACCCCTAGCAGGCCGTAGAGAGAGACCGAAAAATAATGGTAGCGTTGTTGTTATAAGAGCTCACAAATTATTTGCTTTGTTCGGATTTCTCCTCTCGGTCTTAAACAACAACTGAAACACTAACAAATATACCCCGCTTCACCGATTGTCATTGCAGCTTCCACTTCAAAATTCTGCAAAACAGCAGCAAAAAAATTTGTTGACGCATGCCACAATTTTTTCTTTCTTAAGACACCGCACACTGTCGCGGGTGCGGACAAAAGTAAAAAATATTTTAGGTTTCAAATTTAGAAAACTAAGTATACAGAATCATAGCTAAGAATACATTTATTTCGAATTTAAAAGAACTTAGCAATATCTTATGATTTCTGGATATGCCACCCCTCCAAAATTTGGCTTGGAAAATTTATGAAATTTATGAAATTTAGGATACTAAATATCCTACATATTCCTTTATTTCAGTATGATTCATACTTTAAGATAAAATAAATTAAAAATAACTTTTTTATTTTTGCGTTTTAAACTTTTTTAAATTTTTGCAATTTCCCATACAAATTTTAAAATCTGTGCAAAAACATGCACTACAAAATTGTCTATACTTATGTGTTTGATAATTGTTGCAAACCAAATTTTTGAAATATGTTAAGAAAGAATGGTTTTAAGATATCAATGAATTAAATAAATGAAAAAAATTTGGTTTAGTTTTTTTACGAATCATAAATTTGTATTTTTTTAGTTTATATGGCATTTTTTGATATAGAAGAATTTGTTTCTACTTAACGATTTTAATAAAAAGTAATGCAGTACTATGTAAAATATGTGTTAACATTCTTTTGCCAAAATTTATGTCCTGTTTTAATGTGTAGGATCTAAGCTTGAAAAATTAAATTTCAAAAATTTTACAAGCAAAATCTTGAAGGCGTGGCATATCCACAAATAATAAGATATTGCTAAGTTCTTTTAAATTCGAAATAATTGTATTCTTAGCTATGATTCTGTATACTAAGTGTTCTAAATTTGCAACCTAAAATATTTTTTTTGCTTTTGTTCGCACCCGCGACACTGCGGTGTCTTAAGAAAGAAAAAAAATGGTTAACAAATTTTTTGCTGCTATTCTGCAGAATTTTAATTTTTTAATCGTAGAAGCAGCAATGAAAATCGGTGAAGTTGGGTTTATTTGTTACTGTTTCGGTTTTTGTTTACGACGCGAGGAGAAATCAGAACAAAGCAAATAATTTATGAGTTCTTAATAACAACGCTACCACTATGTTTCGGTCTCTCTCTTCGGCCTGCTAGGGGTTGTGCTTATGCTTATGTTTAAAAGCTATATGCAAATAAAGCAAAATAAATATTGCGGAGTTTTTGTTTTTGTAGAGCTACGTATAAGGAACAGTTTTTTCCATTCCCTGAAAAAAACAAAAAATTCGTCCACATTGTTGAGGCTCGAACTCACTACCTTGTAGTTATATCAATCAATCGCTTTACGCTATGAGCTACAGAACTCACACCAAAACTTTTTTAAAATGAGGTAATAAATTCACTTCAGCTGTGAATTTTTGAAATTTAAAAATTTTAATGAGATTTTCAGTATTTTGGTGTGATTTTTAATATATATGTATTGATCAAATAATTCTCATTTTTGCCAAACATAAACGTACGACATAAAAATAAGCGACTATTGGGTTGTCATCCAGTTCTGAGCTACATTTTAAGTTTCAAAACTCTAGCTCATCGGAAAGTTGGTTCAAAATGGATTCCAAGATTTGTACGGGACAGAGATGAAGTGAAGCTAATAAAAACATGTTAATAAATTACATTTGAATTTATTACACTAAATTTTTTGAATTTTTGTTTTTCAAACTTTCTATGAAAATAAAAAGCAATTATCTTTTCTATCTTTTCAGTCTCTCGGACAACGCCTTAAAGGGAATTTTAAAGCAGTCATGGCCGTTATAAAAGAATTAAAGGATGAAGATATCCAACGTCATATATTGGCAGGTTTTTTTGATATATTAGGTCAACGCATTGAACTGAATGAAGTTCGTGTCATCTACTGCATATCTGCTCAGATTGGATCTAATTTTGAAGCTCATAGCGATAATGAAATACTTGTACTCATGGATATGACACCAAATGATGAACTTCTCGAAGAGGGTCTGGCCCGCGAAGTCATTAATAGAGTGCAAAAATTAAAAAAGAAAGCACAACTCATTCCTTCTGATCCCGTATTGATTTACTATCAGTTAAACGACAATGGCACAGCTGAAAGTAAATTGATTTTAAAAGTTCTTAATTCTTATTTGAACATGATAAAAACAGCCATAAAATCTGATTTTCTTCAATATGCATCTGAAAGTGCTGGCACAAAACGGCTTATTATAAAAGAATCATTCGATCTAAAAGGCACTGAACTAGGGCTTACCATATGTTCAAAAGAAGAGTGTGAGTTACCTTGTGCAAGTTGGTCAAACATTATATTGGCTCAAGATATGCCACAACGTTTTAATAAGAGTCGCTTTGCCACTATATTGCTCGAATCACCTAAAAACGAAATCATAACGCTAAATGAGTTGTATCGCGAAATTGAGATTTTATTCGGACTGTATGGAATTGGTTTTAAGCTGTACACTAATCATAAAACACAAAATGAACTTAGATTATTAGAAAATATCAGCATGGATTTGAGCGAAGGCCTAATTATTGTATCGCGTAACCCGCAGAAAGCTGCTACTTATGCCTCTAACGAAAACTGCAACGTGCCTTACTGCAAATTTATTAACGTGGACAACAAAACGCTGTTTCTTGAAAATCCACGAGGTGAAAATCTGCTACAAAATTAGTGCTGAACAATATTTTTGTTTTCTTTTTTTTATTTTAGTTTATAATTTTCTCTTTCAAATTGGTTTTTTGTTTTGTTTTAATTAACGATGTTAAATGAATTTCTAAACATATTTTGATAAATAAAATAAAAAATTGAATTGAAAAACTTGTTAATGTTTTAAAATTTTATTTATCTGTAAAGTTAATATAATTAAGAATTCTGAATACCTACCTCCAAAAGGGGTCAGTCACTTAGTATACTTTAATAAGGTATTTAAATAATTTTAAGTCTTGAGAAATTCCATATTACGTTTAATATATTATTTAATTGCATATAATTTTCGTATATTATATATAATAAATAACTGCTTAGTTATAAATGTTGGAAATAATTTAGTAATTGAATGTATTATTAACATTTTTTAATATTGGTAAATTTTAGGTATGGTACAAATAATTTTAATTGCTATGAGTGCCACTTGACTGATAAGTGGCTCGTATATTTTATTTGTATATTACAGATTCTATAAAAGAATGCTTCATTTACACTACGTGGAAACAGAATACACATACATTGGAGTTTTTCACGTCTTTTATCAAGTGTACAGTGTAACAGCAAAACTCAAAAATAAAATACAAATGATTTCAGTTTAATACAAAACCTAGACCTAAGCACTATTGTAAAAAACAAATGTAAGAAATAGTTGTTGGAAACGCATTAACAACAATTTGAAAATTAATTTTTTCTGTCAAAATTGCTTTTTTCTTCTTTATTTTTCTTTATCTGAAGTTAAAAAAATTGTTGCTTTTCCACATTTCCACGTCATGTTTTATAGAAAACATAAAAAACAAATATAGCAAAAAAAATTTTTTTCTCCTTCACCGCACCTTACACTTGGAAGCCGACGTGAAACTCCTATTGGCTTTTTTTTTTATTTAACATACACACAAACAATTTTGGTTGTTTCTTATTTCAATGGACTAATAATATTCTAGTATTTATGTATGTTTTTCAACGTGGCTATGATATGTTTGCTAAAGTGTATATTATTAAAACATAGTGGAGTTTTAAAGATTTATCTCACAGTACAACTAATAAAGGTTTTAGCTATGAAACAAAACGTTCGTATGTGTAATTACTATAAATATTTATTAATATATATAACTTACTTTGCTACAAGCTTACAGAATACATATTAATGTAAATAAAATAAATATAGGAAAAAAATAATCACTAAAAAATCTTAACTGATAATCTTAACTGCGGTCAAGATTTCCGCTATGTTGAGAAAAAGCATTACGGAAAGATTGTGTGAATTATATAATGAAAACAATGTACACAAACACTATCACTCCGTAGTTAAATTACCCAAGAGCATCGTACGTTATTTATCTACTGTGTCGTACATCAGAGCCATCTACGCAAAGATAATGGCGAGTGGATGGAGAGCGGTCAGAAATCGCTTGGAGTACTTTTAAAAGCACATTTTCCTGGCTGTAATGAAGCTCCAAATATTATTGTAATACGAAGAAACTGGACAAACCAGCTTTACTTACTACACTGACTTAATAACGTCAGACAAAATTCTGTGGGCTATAAACTCGTTCTCGGGATATTAATCTTCGGGACCAGACGGTATAAGTCCTGTCATGTTGCAAACGGTCGAATCACGAGTCGTGCTGTGACTTGAGAATTGATTTAACGGAGTTATCAGTTTAAACTATGTGCTCGTATCCTGGAAGACAGCAGAGTCGTATTCCTACTGAAAGCTAGCAAGAGCAGCCACTTATATCCGAATGACTAGAAGCCAATATGTTTAACCTCCTTTGTATTCAAATAGCTGAAAAAACTGATTGACTTGCACTTAAGGAATGATGCAATCCAGTTAGCAACCAATCAACGCGCTTATACGAAAGGGCAACCGGTTGAGACGGCACTACACTCCCTTGTAGTAATAATAAAACAGCCCTTCACTAGAAAGAATACGCACTTGGGGCTTTTCTGAATATCTCAAGTGCCTTCCACAATGTATCATCTAGGGCAATCCTGAATGGACTACTTGTAATTGATACACCACTACCACCACTAAACCTATGGCTAGACAATGTATTAAATTGAAGAAGGATTCGAGCTGAGTGGGGTACCAAATCCATGGAAAGGGAAGCTCATAGTGGAATACCTACCCTAGGGAGGGGTCCTTTCGCCCCTACTATGGAATCTTGTTGTCAATGAACTTCTCAAAAACTTTGAAGGCAGAGCATCGACGATAACAACCTATGCAGATGGCATAAGCATAATTATAGTGGTAAAATGTTAATCAACAATAAGCTCCATAATGGAGAGCACACTCAAAGAGGTACTTTAGATTCAGTCGGTCTAAATATAAACGCAGAGAAAACGGATCTGGTTCTGTTCATGAAAAAGTACAAGGTACCTCCGTGGATATAAAAAAAAAATAAAAAAAACCAACAACATACGCCTCACACCGAAAACTCACACGAAATATCTAGGAGTCGTCCTGGATAGCAAGCTGGCATGGAGAATCAATGTTGAAGAAAGGGTGAAGAAAGCCACCAATGCGCTATACGCATCCAAGAAGATGCTAGTCAGCATCTGGGTTCTCTCGCCCATTCTTAGTAATGCATTGGATCTATGCAACGGTAGTTCATCCTATTTCAACATATGGAAATATTGTGTGGTGGCCGGCTGTGAAAAAATCAACGTACCTCAAGTACATGCAGAAAACTCAGTGACAAGCAGTGCTGAAGTCAACTCCAGCTAAGGCGCTTGAAACTATTCTATGACCCCCCCGGACACACTTGCAAAACTATAGTCAGAAAAACGACACAACGCCTCACGGCGGCAGGCAAAATGGACAACCGAAATTTCGGACATTGTACAATCGGCAAGGTTCTATCTAGTAGCACAGACTACATGATACATTGTACAACAGTTAATTCAAAAACATTAACACTGTAGGACCAAACGACTGGTGCAAAGGTACAAGCACAGCGGGCGGTCAACATATTTACAGACGGCTCCAAATTGTCTACGAGGGTAGGTGCAAAGGTATAGATCAAGCACAGCGGGCGGTCAACATATTTACAGGCGTCTCCAAAATCTCTACGGGGGTGAGTGCGCCTGTGTATTGTGCAGAGCCTACTATAAGGCAGCCATCCAAGCTTCCGAATCAGTGCAGCATCTTCCAGACGGAAGTATTCGCCATAAGGAAGACCGCTCTTGTATTGACATTTTCGTCGACAGACAAGCGGCCATTAAATCCATATGCTCTGCTATCATCAAGCTCTAAAAGGTCCTGGCTGGTATAGATGTATTATACACTTCAAAGACAGTGCGCATCTACTGGGTTCCTAGTCTTCAAGGCATTTAGCAGAACGAGATGGCTGACGGTTTAGCAAAAGAGGGCGCTGGGCTGGGATAAGAATTCGCAAAACATGTACCTACTCCGCTACAAGAGTTGTACAGGAACCTTGGAAAAAGAACCACACAAGTACCACGGGCAAAATCTCGAAAATGATGTGCAATGCAAAATGCGAAAAACGAACTCTGTTCATAGGGGCACGTCCGCGTACATTACAGGACACTAATGGGTCACTGAATGACGGCGGCACACGCGAGAAAGCTGGACTTCACCACCGAAGACAACAGCAAGAAGTTTAAGGAGCCAGTGGAGACCTTGGAGCACCTACTATGTTCAAGACTAAAATACCTAGGTTCATCGACGTTCTTGTAGCTAAAAAATTTAGTCTAAATGTCTTTCAAATTCCTCCTAAGATTTGCGAATTTAACGCAAATATTTACAGACTTTAATTAACCCCAAAGGTTCCTTTGATTGCTACTGGTACCACTAAGGACCAGAACTGGTATATGTGAGCCTCCGTCAGGGTTTCCCTCACCTAACCTAATGTAATGACGTGAAACTTTGCACATAAGCTTTGATTTTCAAAATGCACTCTTAGTTTGAAATTTGGCACAATCAAATGAATATTCCGTCTTTCTGCCATTCAAAGTGACGTCATAAAAATAGTACAAACCTCCTAAATTCCAAAAACAATATTCACTTGCATAATATTTTGCACATATACTTTAATATTTGAAAAGTAATTTGAGTTTCAACTTTCGAAAAGTTAGAAAAAAACACCTCCCATGCAAAGTAATGTCATCGAAGTAATCTTAATACATAAAAACGTTGGTGCGTATGTATGTCTGACAATCACGGCTGAACCACTAAAGCTATCCCCCCTTATATTTACACCATATGATCGTGGGGTGCTCCGGATGGTTTTTGTTTGTGTTGGAACTCCCTAGGTGGCGCTGGGGTACCTTTTTTAAAATTCTTATTTATAGTCCGATTTGGCTCAAATTAACAACATATAATATTAAAATAAAACAAAGTCTTTGGCAACATTGGGATCCGATAGATTGCGCTGGGGTGAAGATATTTACGAAAATGTAGTCTTTACATGTAAAAATCGTTGAAGCGCCTTTTTGTGATTGCTTAACTTCGGAACAATTTGCCCGATTGAGGTCATATTTGCACAATATATGCGATGGTTTATGCTTATCCGATAGGTAGCATTGTTGTCAAATTAATTAACATTTACACAACATGTCATAGAAAACTTCATCCATATTTGTAAGGCGCAGGATGTCTGCCAGGCCATATAGTAAAACCATAAGAACTTAAAATATACTTCCGTGAATAAAACTGATTTTAGGGCTATTGTGACTTTGGCTCAGTTGAAGCTATTTTCCTACTAGACTTATTTTTGATCAAGCCGAAATACAACAGTAATACAACAGAACACTGAAATACAACAGTAGTGTAATAAGGTAGTCAAAAGAGTTAATTATATCCTACGTAATCTAAGAATGTCTGTTAATGTTGCCCCTTTTGCTTTGAAGAAGCAGTTGAAGCTATTTTCCTACTAGACTTATTTTTGATCAAGCCCTCTTGAGCTTTTGGCTCAGCTTATAGAGTGCAAGCTGCAATTAAAAATGTTTAAAAACTGAAATACAACTGTAGTGTAATAGTGTAGTCAAAAGAGTTAATTATATCCTACGTAATCTAAGAATGTCTGTTAATGTTGCCCCTTTTGCGTAAACTGGTGATACAGCTGATTTTACCTGTGCTAACGTACTCAGAAATAGTATACTCTAAATACGATTCATCCTCCCAGTTAAAACTTCAAATTGCTTGTAATTATGCCACACGTTATGTATATGGCTTACGAAGATTTGATCATATCTGCACTTTCAGAAATGCAATTCTTGGATGTGACCTAATTGCATATGTTAACGCAAGAAACTGCATTTACCTACATAAGATCAGTCGTGAAAAGACACCTCTTTATCTGTATGAAAAAATTCAATTTTGCTTGTCTAGAAGAAGTCGTATTTTGATTGTACCTAGGCATAATTCGCTTAACACTTCCTGCTTGTTCTTTATTAGCGCCATTGGACTTTGGAATGCTCTGCCTCGAAGGCTAACAGAAATCGTAGGGAGAGGCTTTTTAGACAATCTATTCTTACTTTTTTCTCTTCTTCTCAATAAACTACTCTCAATATTTAATTATTTTTTATTCCTAACTTCTATTACATTTTAATTTTTGATATTTAAGTTAAACATATATTTAGATTAAGTCTTTAAATTACTTTTGTTAAGCTAATCTTGTCATTGGTTGTTATCTAATATATAAAATCAAATGTTTGTCCATCTGACTGTCTGTCTGTCTGTTCCGTATAGGCTCGCACACCGTTTATCCGACTGAGCTGAAATTTTGACACCGAGTACGTTTTATAGGGAGGAAGATCATAGGGGATGTAAAAAAGTGGGCGCAAGAATGTGGGCGTGGCACTCCATAATAACTTCTAAACGCTTGGACAAATTTCATTAAAATTTGGTATGAAGGTGCATTTCATTCCCATTGAATTTTTGTGTTATTGTACCATCAATTAAAAAATTAGTTAAAAATGTTTTCCCACAAATAGCCATGACCTTAACGCAATCAACTTTGCAATTCAGGAACAAATTCCAGGCGATTGTGTAACTTACAAATCAATTGACACCGTTATGAACATAGACGAAATTGTTAATTATCCAATTGAATTTTTAAATGCGTTGGACCTTCCAGGAGTGCCATCGCATATACTTTCACTTAAAACTGGTACGCCTATAATTCTTCTTCGCAACATTAATCCACCTCGATTGTGTAATGGAACTAGACTTGCTGTAAAGAAGCTAATGCTTAACGTCATCGAAGCGACAATTCTTACAGATCGATTCTGTGCGTTACCGGTAATAGTAATCTTGCTACCGAAATTCGTTATCGGTCTTAGCAATCGGTATTCTGTGCACTCGGTAACGCTGTCAAACGTCGTATACTCACCTCATTGAAATAAAGCACTCGCAGTTCTGTGTGAGAGTGTGGTGAAAAAAAGTAAAAAAGAGAAGTAAATGCAAAGAATTAATGGAATTTTGCTAACTTTAAAATAATATTTGCTTTTCTTAGCAAGAAATAAGAACGAACTACGCCAGCACAGCAGCAGTTTTATGTTAATTTTGTTCGCAGCCACCCAGAGCAGCTGCAAGCTATACAAATGCCAGCTGTTTTGCTTGTTACCACCTAAAGAGATGGTAACAAATATTCATCG
Source organism: Dichetophora obliterata (assembly GCA_963920525.1). Taxonomy (NCBI): domain Eukaryota; kingdom Metazoa; phylum Arthropoda; class Insecta; order Diptera; family Sciomyzidae; genus Dichetophora; species Dichetophora obliterata. The sequence goes on from OY986440.1 coordinate 7,495,298, forward strand.
GTAACGCTTGGTTGCAGAATACCAAAAGGGTGTAAAAGTTACCATAAGTTGAATTTCTTCGGTAATAAGATTAGCGTTACCGCGATAGAATCGATCTGTTAATGGCAAATTTCGAAAAGAACAAGTGCTCATTCCACGTATTCCTATTATCCCCACTGACATGGCATTTGATTTCAAACGACTGCAGTTCCCCATTCGTCTTGCATTTTCCATGACAATAAACAAGGCACAAGGTCAATCGCTCCAAGTGTGCGGATTGAATTTAGAGAATTCGCGTTTTTCACATGGTCAGTTATACGTTGCATGCTCGCGATTGGGACAACCCAATAAATTGTTCATTTTAGCAGAAGAAGGCAATACCAAAAATATCGTCAAAGCACTTTAATAGATTTTATTTTATTTAATCAACTAATTTTAAATTTATTTTTTGTAAATTAATAACAATGACTCAATTAATCTTCATCGAAGTGTCTGTCTTTTATTTTGAGATAGAAACACATTTTCTTATTCGATTTAGCATCCCAATAAGCCAAAGCGACATTTATGAAATTTTTGTTTATCCGTCAGTTTTTTTGTCCTGCTTTTAGTCAAGAACCACTGAAGCTACGAAATTCAAATTGATTGTCATATAACTGTGACTTCTGATATGCCAAGCTAAAGGATATCTTTAAAAAGTGTTCCAAAAAATTAAAAAATTAATAATCCCATCGATAAATTAAACGCTCCTGCAACTTCTTTTTGCTTTAAATTGTTTTTTTTAATTTCGTACACCATAATATTTCTGATTAAAAGCATTTCTTACTAATTTTTTTAATTTTTAAAAAACTATTTAACAGTGTTTTCGCTTAATTTCATAAGTCCATTCCAAATTATTTTAAAAATTATGGAAACCTATTAAATAATGCCAAACATAACTTAAATACAATCCCGAGTAACACCGGGTAACATCCGCTAGTAATTAAATAAAACAAAATTATGTACTATAATAGAACATAGTTCTAAATATACTAATGCTAAGCTTTAAATTACAATAAAATTACAAATAGAGTCGCCTGGTGCTGCTGACACAAAAAAGTATCTTACAAAACGCTCAGTTTATTTTTCGCCCATAACTCTTTTTTATGTCTGTACTCGTATTAGGAGGAGTCGTCCTATTTTCCAACACCGTTCATATATTTGGCTATTAACATTTTAATAGTGTCTACTCATATTTCTGATAAAAAGAGACTAAAGCCTCTAAAAACGTCAACATTTTGAGTTTAGTGGAATTTTTATTGAAGTGCCACGCCTAATTTTTTATCTAATGTATATTTTTGCTAGCCATAATATTTGAACTCCTATTTTTAAATTTAAAAACAATTGCAACCGTAATCGACAAAATAACGCTTTGTAGTGTATTAGATATATAGTGTGCCACAGAATGATTTGATTAAAATCATTTGTAACTATAAATGGATTTTAGGAAATCTTAATACATACCTACAATTTGGTGTATTGTTTGTTTTTACCAGATAGAAAGTTCGCAAGACACTTGCAATTAAACATTTTTGGAACATCGTTTTGTAATTCGACTAAAAAACACATCTGACAACACATATCTCAAAACCTACGTGACAGAATTTAAACTAGTGTTGATATTCGGAATTGGATAGTTTCATTTCCGCAGACAAGAACAACATAATAGGGCAGTTCACGATCATGTTCCATCGTTGCAAATGCAAAACAAGCAGCTTTTACAAAAACAAAAATCATTGATTTGAACATTCATGCATATGCTATAACAGAAGGCTGTTGCATATGGGCATTTCCAAACTGGGGTTACGAACGATTTGTACGAAGAAGTATAAAAAAATGAATGAAAATGTCTAATTTTTAAAAAGGCTTTTTTATATTTGCATATTAATTAAGTAGCACTATATTAAGTAAAAACAATGACAACAATCGATCCTAAGGATTTTAAGATAAAGGCAAAAATATGTGCTGGCGTTACGTTACAAAAAAACGGAAGTGATTTTTGACTTGGACTACAAAATTTGCAAAACTCTCTGAATTGGGCAAGACTTTTTTTATACAACTTTTTTAGAAGGGTTTGAAATAATATAATTTTATTTTCTAAGTGATCGAATTTAAAAATCTTCTTTAGCTTTTTTTTATTAGGCTTTTTGATCTGGCTACTTAAATTTCCATTGTAGTTTAATTAGGTAATTAAGTAATTAGGTAGTTAAGTAGTTATGTAATTTAGAAACTTAAAAACCGATTTAATATATTGTCCTTTTCTTACCTCAACAATTTGTTCATTATCTTTAGCGAATTTAAAAGTTTACGAAACATTAACTAAACATTTACGAAAAAAAAACTACATTTGTGAAGCAATGCAGACGATTTGATCATCAAGGTTAATGAATTTATGTAGAAATTTATAAAATTAAAATGTTTCTCTTATATAATATCATTAAATAATAAGTTTTTAATAAGTTTTAATTTTTTGGTCACGGTAGACTTTTCTGTGGAAATGCCCACATGCAAATCTAATCGTATTGCATAGCGCTATTATGAATGAATGGGCGCGTTCTGCAGAAGTAATCGCTTACTGAGCGATGAGTGAGCGCTCTTTACTAAGCGATCAATTCTGTTGAACGCGGTGCTATTAAAAACAGAAACAGCTGTTTAGAGTTCTATGCCACTTAAAATCGTCGTCGTAAAATGTAACAGCACAGTGTTTTGACGGAAAACTAAACCTAAAAAAGGCAACAGGAGAGTCATATGGTAAGCATTAAAGAAAATCTTGGTAAATTTAGTAAATGTTTAGGAAGATCTCAGTGCAAAGAGTGCGCTGCAGCTTTGGAGCCCGGAGAATACTAAAATGATGCTGCAATTGTACATATTTTGTACGTAAAAAAAAGTTTCGCGATCCCAAGTTCAAAAAGAAAGCTTCCCTTGGATGAGAGCCGATATATTGGACAGAAAGATGTGAAATATGAAGAAAACCTATAGGACAATTAAAGACAACACTAAAACTGGCCGAGGTCGCGAGGTCCTGGGAGTATTTTGATACAATGGAATACATTTTTTCTGACGATAGAACCATCAATATTTTGCCCACTATTTCTTAATTTGGCATGGAAGACGGTAACGAAATATTGCATAAAAATCTGATTTCCGAAGACGCATGACCTTTTCAAAAGTCAACCAATTTGGGGCTTGTTTTGCTTGACGAAGAGTCAGTTGGTAGCTGTTCAATTTCTCGAAAAAACAAAATGGCTTCTATGGCCAAAGAAAAAAAAAATGATTGAGATGGAGCAACAGCGGACAGAGGCTATTAGTGGTTTACATGCCAGAATAGATGAAGCAAACAAAATCCAAAAATAAAAAAACGATTTGCTTCAACAATTTCTAGACACCTTTGGTTAATTCTTTGACTTAAAGAAGTTTTGTCCGTCTATCGGTCTACTCACTTGTTTGAACAAGTGAAATCTATAAAATTTAGAAAATAGATTTTACTCGCTCAAGAATGTTTTGATTCTGCCCGTTTCTTAATAAATATATGATTTCTGTTCATACTTTTCATATTGGAAATGTTAATACATATACTTATTTATGTAAATAAATTATAAATTAATATATGTTGATCATTATTTTATTTCTTTTTTGCTAAAAACTAATTTAAATATTTAATTTTATTTAGTTCCATTTCTAGTCTTTTCTTCAGTTGACAAACAAAATCAGCTGTATTTATGATAAGTGAGCGCACTTAGCATTGAAATTATTCGCTAACAAAAATGGCGAGCGCTCACCGAACATGTTGCATGTACCAGCTTATTCAGCAGACTTTTAGTCAACAGTTGTGCATCAGTTCTGTCTGCAAAATGCACCCAGTGTCTTCGTTTTGCTTTGAACACAACCACCAATACTTTCTAAATAGTGCTTATTGAACAGATTTTTTCATTGTCCCCCGCCTTGTCTTCTCTTTTCAACCCAAATAGCCAACAAACTTCAGAGTCCGAACAGAACCAAAGCGGTTGACGGTTGGCGGTACTCTCTCGGCGAAATACGTTGAGACCCGTCCAGAATTGCAGCGATGGCGGTTGTCGGATCACGGTTGCATTTCATTATAGGAATGATACAAACTATTTCATATTTTGCTTTGAATTCACATGAATGCAACACAGACACAAAAACGGAATGTCAGATCAAAGTAAAAACTAAAAAAATAATTGGGCAATTCACAGTTCATTGTAATGTTTTAATATATTAATATTTAAATGTACTAGTTCTTTACAACTGTGAGCACAACTAAAGTGGAAAGAGTTGATTTGCAGTTTCAAAAAAGCGCTGGAATCTTTAATACGCAGCTCAGATATTTTAGATTCTATTAAAAGTTAAATAACTCAATTTAATATCCAGTTTTATTGAAAACTTCATCAAAATTATTTACCAGACAACTCTTTTTTATTTACGTAAAACAGCTGTTCACAAAATAACACATTAACACTCTACAAAAGCATGCCTTAGAGCATGTACAAAAGTGGCAAAATTTAACACACTGGTTTAATTTGTGTTTACATGCAAAACAAAAACAAAAAATTAACAGGCAAAAAAGCACATTTCAGAAATAGCACATTAAACCTTAATTAGCATGAACTGTGAATTGCCCAAATAATAATAACAAGACCGTGAACTGCCCTTATATATTTGTAAAATAGGGAAATTTTTGTAGATGTTCGCCTCAGAAATTAGTGTCCAACCGAATGTGCATTTTTGGCCGAAGCCGTATGTTCGGCCAAAAGGAATTAACCGGCCAAAGGCCAAAGCCGAAGCCGAATACTTAAACAAAACATGAAATAAAAATAATTTGTTTTGCGCTTTTGGAAATATGCTAGGCACATGAGTGCACATCTGCATCCATGTTCCAAATGTTATAATCCTAGTATAAATATTTATTAAGTAATAGCGAATACACGTAATAGAGTTAGCATGATAAATTCAAATGATCCAAATGATCAATTGCTCTTTATTATCCCAAATACCAGTTGAGTCCCTTGCTCATAGGAACCTTCATTCGTATCCTAGGAACCCACAAAACTCAAAAAAGTCCCAATGACCCAGCCATGAGCTGTCCAAAACTCAGTTGAATCCCTTGTTCACAGGAACCTTAATTTCTGTCCTGGGAACACACAGAACCCTAAAAAGTCCAAATGATGTACCCAGGTACTGGCCAAATCCTGTACTTGTAACCCACAGAAGCCATAAAAATCATAGAGAAATAGCTGAAAGTCTTCTTAATGACATAGTAATTTTTTGTTATCAGAAACTCAAAAGAACTATTCGGCTCATGCCAAAAATGCGTGATTACTATTTACGGGAATGCAAAATCACGTGAATACGAACTTCACGCAGTGATGCTAGTTTAAGGGTAATTTCCCTTTTTTATGGATTTTTCAATCGTGTTTTGAGCAGAAAGGGGAAAATTTTGCTTCGTAGTAAAAAAACGGAATTTTCAAATCAACAATTAAAATTTTTTTTTTCTAAAAATGACAATTTGAAAGTATGTAGTAAAAAGTAAATAAAACACAATACATGGTGAATTTATTTACAAAGTAATTTTTATAACACTTTTTTTTAAACATGAAGTTGGAAAGTTAAAAAAATTTCATATAATTATTTCTTGTCGAGAACTTTTCGTGTCAAGTAGCTTTCAATACCACTTTAGACAGAAAAATCCTTATATAGCTCAGCTGGAAAACCAACTTAACCAGCCTAGATATCCTTTAATACCTGCAAAAATACCTTCTGCAAAAAATAGGGTCTTTAACCAAAAATGCTCCTATGGCTATATACAGCATGTCATATGGTACATTAGAATGGTGGCCTGCACTGAACAAAGCATAACCAAAACTAGCCAGGATCCAGCGATCCGCGTGCAAAGGCATCACAGGGGTTATTCGCTCATGCCCCACCGATGCACTTAATGTCCTGGCACACCCATTTCCTATAGATGTACACATCAATCTCACCGCAACCAACAGTACAGTTGGACTCAGACGGCCGATTTCTTCACAGAGTTTTAATGCTAGACCGAGTATTAGACCTATTTTTAGTTCTCTCCCGAGTACTAACTCATTTCTTCACGGTTTTACGCTCTTTTTATTTCTTCACATCAAAAAATAGAACGTTGTTTTGATAATTTAAGTAGAAGTGTCAAATTTTTATTTATAATTGTAAAAAACAAGACATAAATTTTTAAGAAGTCTTATATATTTGGATTCGGATTATTCGTTAGAAGACTGAAGAAACTATAGAAGGCTGCTAAAAAAATGCCATGCAATAGTTGCGTGTCCTCAAATCAAGTGTTGGGTTAAAAGACAACAGATGCACTCGTTTATTTCGATGGCTTCTTGTTAGCAGTCGATATTAACTATTATGGAACTTCTTTTTGTCAATTCTGAAATCATTTGGCAGAAGATTAAGTACGCTAGAATGCATACGGACTATAGTGCTGGGCGGTTCTCCTTGTAATGGTACTATTATCTAATATTTAATTATTTGTCTGATGATCGGAATAACAGAACTGGAAGATATGACCGACCATGTAAAGCAACTGGTTTTTTTTGAGAAAATTTGTACTATGTGGCAAGTAGATGCATATTGTAAAAAATATTTAAAAAAAAATCTAGAATAACTGATGAGTAGCTATTTTTACCTCTTTTCATGACCACCACTATATTTTAATACTAGACCGATATATTTAATAAATATACAAATTCAATATATAAAAATATATAAATAAATAATAAACTAAATCATGGCTTAATTATTTTCTATTAAAAAATCTCGGACGCAATAACGCTGGGCCCAATTTTTTTCTGGTTAATTGGTTGACATAGTCATCTCAACTCCAGTAGAGAGAGCTCTGGATTGTGTTGTGGCAGCTCAATGGCTTCTAAATTCTAGTAATATCGTAAGTCATAAAGTAGTGCACAACAAAAAACGCCATCATATTTAAAGCCACTCTCGTGCCAGACTTCAATTTCGGTTTTGTTCAGCTGACGGCGGCAGCTAACTACTGTGGCAGCTAAGCACGGCCCATATGTAGTTTTTACAATAAAATGATATAAATAATAATGGTATTCATTACATTTGTTAAGCCCTGCTAACTTGCTAAACTTAACAAATTTGTTAACTCCTGTCAAAATTTTGTTTAGGAAAAGACTTAGCAGCTTGTTAGCAAGTTAACAAGCTCAGCACCGTGTTTTTGTTTAGCAGATACCATTTGTTAAGTCTGAAACGTCAAAGTTATTGAGTGTAGTGATGAATCGTTTTGTGAATGAGTTTTAACAAGTACCAAATTATATATGATTTGCAGCTTCAAAGTCTTAAAACTTCCCTTTTTTAATAAAAAAACAAAAATTTTGTAAAAATGTTGGAAGAGATTTAAGAAATTTCAAAGTTTCTGAGTAGCAAATGTATCAAAAATGTTAACGCACTGTAAATCGCACTGTAATATAAAAATAAAAATACTTTTTTGGTTACTGAGTACTGGTTACACGAGTTATTGAAACCACAGATCTATTGCTACATTGAAAGTTGTCAAATTAACATTTGCAAACAGTTTTTGCAAAATATTTGCAATTTATTTATTTATAAATGGTTGAAGTAAGAAAGTTATATATCTATTTAATTAAGCGTTATTATTTATTTATTAGCCAAGTGCAAATAAACGCCGTCGTTTGATTTTGTAATAATTCAGTTTTTTAAATTTTAAGCTGTAGAAGTCTTCCAGCTGATTTTGACGTATCAGTTTAGCACTTGATTGTAAAATGTCTTAGCAGGTACGTTCACATCAACAGCTGCTAACTTTAACAATTTGGCATTTGAGCAGGACTTAACAAATTTTAATGAATACTATTAATATCAACAACTAGTGTTCGATGTATCCTTCTACACTGATGGCTCCAAGATGGTGTGCAGAGTGGGAGCTGGTATATACTCAGAGCAACTAAGCGAAAGCTTTTCGTATACCAGACTTAGCCAGCGTTTTCCAGGCCGAGCTTTTAGCGAAGGATAGCGGCCATAAGAGCTTTAGCTGCGATCAACACGAACTCTTAACTGGTAAGGCAGTGTAATGATGAACTGGCCCGGCTAAGTTACTAACTTAACATTAGCATAATCTGGGTTCCCGGCCATAGGAACATTTGTGGTAATGAAAAGGTGGATGAACTGGCTAGGCGGGGTTCTTTCCTTGACGTTTCAAGAGTGGAATCACGCGCAATTCCTCTGAACAATTTTAAGGGAGAATTCACTCTCACTACTTGGTCTTAGATGGAGACAACTTGCAACACATCAAGATAATTATGGCCTCTTTACAACCTAGGCAGAATTTAGGAGATGCTCTCAAGATCCCAGAATAAAATAGCCAGAATCACGGCTATTGCTACCCCCCTCCCCCTGCGTTACTTTTCGTAGTGCTTTTCAAAACCCCTCCCCCTCATAAAGTAACGTGACATATGAAATTTATTCATTCGAATGATTATATATTTTGACTAGCTCTGACAATTTTCACTAGTATTAGTGACTAGTATAACTTGATACATCATAGGAACAATTGGAAAAAAATCAATAATTAATATCATCTGTAAAAGCTATTCCATCTGCTATCCAAGATTCGATGCTCTCAATCACTGGGATAGAAGAAGCTGGTAGCTTTGTTGAGGATTCTTCAAAATAGAATTTTTCATCGGATTCTATGTCGACCCATTCAGGTGAATCCTCATTTCTAACTCAAAGAAATTCACCTGGTCTTTGACAGAGTACCCTTAAAGGCTGCACTCGAGCTTCACCAAGTTCTGTGTTTTTGTGTAAATGCTTTCTGAAAATTGATTTATTTAAATAGTATTTTTTATTCCGACTTATTGTAAACGATATAATACAAACTTATGGCAATTCATAGAAGTTTTAAAAACTAAATACAAGCCGCAGGTAGGACACGACCTTGAACCGATTTCTTCTTTCTGAGAAGGACAGTACATGTCAAACGGTATCTCCTTTGATCAAGAACATTCAGGCCTTAACGTCAAAGCCTGTCGCAAAAGCAAAGACCCAAATTTTTCAGACGTGTGCTGAGATGGTGAAGGAATACCAAAAGGTTCCTGTGTGGAGGGAAAAGGTGGTGGAAGAAATCGTTGAAACAAAAGTTAACCATCAATTTAGACGATCAAACATAAACATGTAAGGTTAAAAATTTTTGAAATGATTGTGTTATTAATTAGAAGTTTTTCGTCGATTTTTGTAATTTTTGGTAACGTCACAATATCTTAACACCTCCCCCCCCTAAATTGGTAACGTAGTTTATGGACGAACCCTTACTGGTACATCGGAATACACTACGAAAAAAATCGGACTGCCCCTCAACTCACTTCCAGTGCATCTGTCAAGCCCTAGCCAGGTTTAAGTTAAGAGTGCTAAGCAAGCCCTTCTTTAGTAATCAAAGGAACTTTCAACAGCAAAAATTAGGATTCTTAAGCGCTGAATGGTTATAAACTAACAGTACGATACTAACTCTACTTACAGGATTATGAGGTTATGGTATCAAAACGGCTCCTAGACCTACTTGGATCCTACTAGTTGCACCATCACCATCTAAACCAACCAACGAGTCCTTATAATTGTAAATGAATTTGCAACAGTCAATTACCCGAATTAGTCGATAAATAAATGGTGATTTTTGAAGCGAAGCTTTTTACGCTTCATTTTGTGATTTGCTTGAGTGAAATCTCAAAAACGACACTTTTTCCATACACCTTTTTCCTACAATTGTTGCTGTGTTTTGCTTGCATCAATTACAACAAGAGAATATAAAATTAAAAACATTTCTTCGTAAGCGTAAGCAGTGAGAATCGAACTCGCACCATTTTGATAGAGAGTCTTAAACTCTAACCACTACTCCAAAACCCTGTGCAAACATAAAAAAGTAACAAATATTTTTCAGATCAATATGTAAGCTTTTGTGAGCGCGATGAAAAAAGCTTTCTTGAGAAAAAAGTTTCCAATCTTTGCTTGCACATTCTCTCCGCAATGCTCTTTCACTCTTCGCATGCTTTTTCATTCACCAATGCTTCACAGCAGTGTCGGGCAGCTTTGCACACCTATACTTTCTCATCTTTGGCATTATGGGATATTTTTTTGTTCAGATTTGTGTAGCGAAATTAAATAAATAAGTAGTGGACGGAATGTCAAAAGGAAACAGACGGACAGACGGATAATGTGAAATACAGATAAGCAGACGGAAATGTAAAAAGGCAGGCTAATAGTAAAAAACAAATATGTTTTTTATTGTGCTTATGTTGCTTATTGTGTTTTGCTAAGGCTAAACTGACAGCGTAAGATGCTTTCATTATACGTACTTGGAAATGATCACTATATGATATAATATGTGGACATGCCGCTTTTAAATAATTAATTAATTTCTCCATCGCAGGGCCCACAATTACCTTATATTGGCCATGCAAATTATCGTAATACCTCGTAATGCATAATTTTTTTTAATTTCACCTCTTTTATGCCGCGCCATGCCGTTATTTTTAAAAATAAAACATTTTCTCATACACACTTCCAAAAATTTTGCATACATAAAATTTTAAACAGTGTAATCTTACATTATATCTGTGTCGATGAGCAATAACAGCTTAAGTCTTATTTCAAAGTTTCCAAAAATCTTGCTTCAAAGTTTTCAATCGCCATATAAGTTATATGAAAGGTTCTTTAAGTCTTGCGTCACATCTTTGGCTAAGGTCATGCTAGAAGTTCTAGATTTTGTGTGTGCATAATGATATATACGTGGAACACAAGTATATCAATAACTCAGTTCTGTCTTAAATCGACTTAAGCCAGAGACTATAAATACTTATAGACATTGCATGTGAAAGCTCCGGTACGGAATGAAAAATTTGCACGTACAAGACAAGACACCCGACGAGTAAATAACCTAGCGAGTAATCGCTTGCATGGATTTGTGTTGCTAGCACAGCATGTATAAGTTGCTTAAAGTTTTGTTTATGTTGCTAGAATTTATAAAAGAACAGCAATGATGCAGAAAACCACTGCTTATACATATATTTTTTAGATTTCTGAGTAGAGCAGCCTGACTTTGTTTACATTTTTTTGGCTTGATTTGTTGTTGCTGCATTGCACTTTTTTTGTTACGCTAGGATTTTGTTCACGTTTTGGAAGCATTTCGTTGATCGTCAGATATAAATCATATTTTTGCGATTTTGTCTATCTAAAGCAAAGACGTTTTAGATAAATCGCTATATCTTTTTTATTTCTGATCGGATTCATATGCTCCAAAAAACAAAATTTTAGAAAATTTATCAATCTTCTCAATGACATTAAAATTAAATTTTAAAAAAATGAATTCAATTACTTATTACCTATTTTAAACAGATTTAAAAGTAAAACTCTAATCTGCTGCACAGAGTTAAATCCACTCATACCTTTAAATTGTATTTTTTAAAGAAAATGCCATCAATTTTGTTTTCTTGTTTTTATTTCTTTGTAACTTAAATTGATATTCAGCTAATTTGTTAAAAAAAGTATATATTTATCTATTTGAAGCAAGGCGGTTTAGATAAATCACTATATCTTTTTTGTTTCTAATCGGATTCAAATGCACCAAAGGACAACATTTTAGAAAATTGATCAATGTCTTAAATGACATCAAAACTAAATTATAACTAAATTAAACCAATTATTTATTAACTATTCTTACCTTTATCCTTTCAAATTACATCAAAATAAAGTTTTGCAAAAATTAATCGATTTCTTTATTTACTATTTTTACCTTTATCCATTCAAATAATATCAAAATTAAATTTTAACAGAATTAATCCAATTATTTATTAACTATTTTAAATAGATTTAAAACAAAAACTCCAATAATAACTTTTAATTGATTTTTTTTTTAAGAAAAGACCATGCATTTTATTTTCTTGTTTTATTTATTTAGAATTAAATTATGATTTGTCTAATTTGTTGTTAAGAAAAAAATAAAAAGTAGTATTCTATTGCCACGCAGGACAATCGGCAGCTACACGAATTGCCTTGTGTTATTCTTGTTGCTTTGCCTATTTTGTAGCATCTTCCAATTGGAGACTTATTTTTTTTACATTTGATTAAATTGCAATTCGGCAATTTATATTATCAAAAAATATTATTTTTTTTTAAAGCAAGATGTAGGCTTATTAACAAATTGTAAGCTCTAATTTTTGTATTAAATAGTGAAAAAGGAATACATATATGAAAACCAAAACAACTGCAATGCTTTTAAGTTTTTTGTTATATTGCTGACTTAAACATGAATTATTATAAAATCAGTTTTGAAGTTTTTTGTGATAAATTTAAAATTTGCTAAATAAATGAAATTTTTAAATTTTTTTCCTTTTCCTTCGAAAATTTAAAAATTACAAAATAAATGAAATTTTTTAAGATTTCTTCTTTGCTTTTAAATTTCAATTACAATATTTCAAATGTATATAAGTTTTAAGGAAATACCATACAAAAATAAAAATAATTACAAAAGCCTGGGGGAAGACATTGCTAAATGAGGTGCACTTATTTTTAACAATATGAGGTGCATTCAGTTTAGAGTAGAGATGAGCGATATTTTGATACCGGTGATTTAGTCACCGTGATTGAAAAATCACTGGTAACTGTGGTGATTAAATACGATTAAAAAACCGTGATCAGTGATTGAGCTTTTATTAATTTTTTGTCTTATGTCGTTTGCAGCGATTCGTGATATAACCAGTGATTTTTTGATTGTGCGAGAATTTTTTGTCTCTGTCTCTCAAGTACGCATATCATATGCACTTTGATATGAGTTTTAATGTTGTTTCGGTCACCATACATTTTTTTTTTCTATTTTGTTTCAGTTTCTAGTGACCGGACGCTTATTAAAATTTGGATGGTAGAAGTCTATGCTATCAGAGTAATCAAATGCATTATTGCAGTTCATGACATAATGAAAAGTTGCTTCAGCATTCGCCTTATTTGCTTCCTTATTTGCGAATAGCCGAAGCAACTCAATACCTGAACTGCAAATGAAACCCTCATTTTGTCGAATAATTTCGGATTAATGTGTTTCTCCGTAATTTTTGGTCTTTTTTTTTTATTTTAACATTTCTTAAAGTAAAAGTACATTAAGGAACTTAAATAACTAAGTATTAGCGACTAAGGCCTTCCGCTAAATTTTTGGTATTATTCGAAGGGTCTTCGATGCATTTTTCAATATACAAGGGTATATTCAATAAAAGTTGTCACGAACCGAATTTAAAAAAACGTATCATAAAGTCCTGTATTGCACACTCAAATTTTGCAACGCCAGAGTGGTTTGATGAAAATGGGAGTTGCTTTGAGCATAGGCAAATCATTATAGATTTTTTTATAACTGTTTTAATTCGAAAGAATTCGAAATGATTAAAAGAAAATCTAGCGTCCGAAGAGTTAAAAAAAACAATGCAAAAATGCAAAGGCTTCTAAATGCATAAGCATTCCGTTTGTACGTCTGAAAGTCTGTCTGAAAGTCTGTCTGTCAATTCGTCGTTTTGGATTTTTTTAAATAATCCGACTGTCTCTTCGTCTGTTTGTCCATATCAATAACGGCGTTATTAGTGAATGTGATTTTTAAATCGCCGTTCTTTAATATGGTGACCGTGATCACGTTATTTTTCAACTAAACAAATGCATATTCATGTATGCATGTTATGAGAGGTGACCGAAACAACATTAAAACTCATATCAAAGTGCATATGATATGCGTACTTGAGAGACAGAGACAAAAAATTCTCGCACAATCAAAAAATCACTGGTTATATCACGAATCGCTGCAAACGACATAAGACAAAAAATTAATAAAAGCTCAATCACTGATCACGGTTTTTTAATCGTATTTAATCACCACAGTTACCAGTGATTTTTCAATCACGGTGACTAAATCACCGGTATCAAAATATCGCTCATCTCTACTCTAAACTGAATGCACCTCATATTGTTAAAAATAAGTGCACCTCATTTAGCAATGTCTTCCCCCAGGCTTTTGTAATTATTTTTATTTTTGTATGGTATTTCCTTAAAACTTATATACATTTGAAATATTGTAATTGAAATTTAAAAGCAAAGAAGAAATCTTAAAAAATTTCATTTATTTTGTAATTTTTAAATTTTCGAAGGAAAAGGAAAAAAATTTAAAAATTTCATTTATTTAGCAAATTTTAAATTTATCACAAAAAACTTCAAAACTGATTTTATAATAATTCATGTTAAAGTCAGCAATATAACAAAAAACTTAAAAGCATTGCAGTTGTTTTGGTTTTCATATATGTATTCCTTTTTCACTATTTAATACAAAAATTAGAGCTTACAATTTGTTAATAAGCCTACATCTTGCTTTAAAAAAAAATAATATTTTTTGATAATATAAATTGCCGAATTGCAATTTAATCAAATGTAAAAAAAATAAGTCTCCAATTGGAAGATGCTACAAAATAGGCAAAGCAACAGGAATAACACAAGGCAATTCGTGTAGCTGCCGATTGTCCTGCGTGGCAATAGAATACTACTTTTTATTTTTTTCTTAACAACAAATTAGACAAATCATAATTTAATTCTAAATAAATAAAACAAGAAAATAAAATGCATGGTCTTTTCTTAAAAAAAAAATCAATTAAAAGTTATTATTGGAGTTTTTGTTTTAAATCTATTTAAAATAGTTAATAAATAATTGGATTAATTCTGTTAAAATTTAATTTTGATATTATTTGAATGGATAAAGGTAAAAATAGTAAATAAAGAAATCGATTAATTTTTGCAAAACTTTATTTTGATGTAATTTGAAAGGATAAAGGTAAGAATAGTTAATAAATAATTGGTTTAATTTAGTTATAATTTAGTTTTGATGTCATTTAAGACATTGATCAATTTTCTAAAATGTTGTCCTTTGGTGCATTTGAATCCGATTAGAAACAAAAAAGATATAGCGATTTATCTAAACCGCCTTGCTTCAAATAGATAAATATATAATTTTTTTAACAAATTAGCCGAATATCAATTTCAATTACAAAAAAATAAAAACAAGAAAACAAAATTGATGGCATTTTCTTTAAAAAATACAATTTAAAGGTATGAGTGGATTTAACTCTGTGCAGCAGATTAGAATTTTACTTTTAAATCTGTTTAAAATAGGTAATAAGTAATTGAATTCATTTTTTTAACATTTAATTTTAATGTAATTTAGAAGATTGATAAATTTTCTAAAATTTTGTTTTTTGGAGCATTTGAATCCGATCAGAAATAAAAAAGATATAGCGATTTATCTAAAACGTCTTTGCTTTAGATAGACAAAATCGCAAAAATATGATTTATATCTGACGATCAACGAAATGCTTCCAAAACGTGAACAAAATCCTAGCGTAACAAAAAAAGTGCAATGCAGCAACAACAAATCAAGCCAAAAAAAATGTAAACAAAGTCAGGCTGCTCTACTCAGAAATCTAAAAAATATATGTATAAGCAGTGGTTTTCTGCATCATTGCTGTTCTTTTATAAATTCTAGCAACATAAACAAAACTTTAAGCAACTTATACATGTTGTGCTAGCAACACAAATCCATGCAAGCGATTACTCGCAAGTTTATTTACTCGTCGGGTCTCTTGTCCCTTCAAACATTTTTGAGATTTTTTGGCGATGGTTTGTTTGGCGATGATTACGCGATCCTTCTCAGGGAACACGAATCGCTAACCATCGCCTACGCTTAACAACTAAGCGATGAATACGCGAGCTTACACAAGTAAGTCAAATTTTTTTTTAAAAACACTTAAATCTAAAAACAATTTTGATGACGTTTACGATGTGAATTGCGCGCCATCGCCTATGCCTTACAAATAAGCGATATTACGCGAGCGCACACAATTAACGGGAAATATTCGTTATCGTTTTGAGATGAGTCATCAGTGTTTTTTCATACCTTTCGATGATTTTTTTTTTGTTGTGTTCTAAAGGTAACGGGAAAATAAATATTTGGTTTCAAGAGCAATTAGCAAAATTGTCATTTTGTTAGAGAACGTGGTCCATGAAGGGTGTGGTTTGTGACAAAAATTAATTAATAAATTAAAATGCCTAAACAAATATCATAAGGAAAATGAATACCGGTAAGATGTGTCATACATAATAACCTTTTTCTTTAATAATCAACCTTTAATCATTTGCAGAAGCTTCTATATTCGAAACTATAAATGCAATCGAAATGGAAAACAGATTGAAAAACACGGAATCACGAAACATTAACTCTGGTAAGATCGCAGCTTATTTATTTATTTTATATGCTTTTGATACCCTTCAACACTATTTTAATTTTTTTTTTTTAGACGCCAAAAGCTTAATACTTATTTTATCTTTAAATTTGTTAATAGAAGTAAGGCAAAAACAATTTGTCGGTGCTGACGAATCCATAATACACCACGTTCTTCAGCAACATTTCGTCCATGCAAACGACCTGCTCTCAAAGCGAAAGGACCGAAATATGAAATAATATATTTAAAGCTTTGTATTTTAAATTATTAAAACAATAAATATTATTAAAATCAATCAATTTTTTGTCATCCTTATTTTCGCCAAAACGATCGCCCGCGGCGCATTACTAGCGAATCGTCAACGGATCATTACTAGCGAATCGCCGGCAAGTCGCCCGCGGCTCTTTGTAAGCGAATCCCCGACGACTCGCTGTACGCGAATCGCAACAGGCACACAGGCGATCGTTTTGGCGAATCGCCTGACCATAGTTTCGTGCTCGCACTCGATGTATCGCCGCGATTCTACACAACTAAACGGCGATTCGCGGGCGATCATTAGGCGATTGAAAATGTTTGCAGGGGTCTTGTACGTGCAAATTTTTTATTCAGTACCGGAGCTTTCACATGCAATGTCTATAAGTATTTATAGTTTCTGCCAGGTGTTAGTGAGTTTTTGACAACACCAGGAATTTATTTGCTTCTGTCAAAAAATTGTGAGCGAAAGAGCGGAACTGTTGATAGTTGTCAAATTGTGTTATTTGTTTGAGTTGCTAGATGATGTGCTATAGTTTTTGTTGTGCGAATTAAGGATAAATAAATATTTAATGCAATTAATGATGCCGACAAAAGTTATTGCAAATGTCTTCGCCGATTTGCCAAGTTTGTTATTGAATGTTTTGGTCATTTTATCAGAAACGTGCGCTGGAAGGTGCCGCCGACATGAAGCTTTGGCCAGCATGCAAATTGTCTTGCATTCACATCGTTGTTTTTTTTTTGCATAACGCACAGCGTCTCATATATTTTTATTGTTTTCCTTATCACTTTATTCTCACTTTAATCTCAGTAAAAATCTTATAAACTTGCAGAAAGACACGAATTTAACAAAATTTGTTTTCATTGCAATTCACCATCAGCTGTTTTTGACAAGAGCGGGGAAACATAATTTCATCATTTTGAGAGAGAAGTGTCAAACTCACTAACACCTTTATTTCTTACACCATGGGTTAGATGAATACATATTTTACTGCACAAACACAATCTCAAGTGTGCAAAGCTGCCCGACACTGCTTCACAGTATAGATCCAAAGAGTAGTAAAGAGTTGTCAGTTCTGCATAGTTGCGTTTGTGCAGACATTTGTAATCAGTGAGGATTGAGCGAAAGTGGATGTGAAGGAAAATAAAATTGAAATTTTTCGGCTGACTTTGCTCAGCTCTGCTTAGCTGACGTAGCTTTGTGGTTGCGACTCTTAGCGATGTATGAGCTGTATGAGTGCGAAGAAATAGAAAGCGTGTGATGAAGCGAAAAGAAAATAGTTTGCTATTGTTTCTTTTCGCTTTGGTATGACTTTTTTTTGTTTCCTATAAGAATCTTGCACTCATATGAATATTTATATTTTTTAGCTAGATTGGATTTGGTAAATTAAATGAATTTACCAATTTCCAGCTATTTAAATTATGATAATATTTTTATATGACCTTTACCTATAAATTTTTTTTAGTTCTTGCAGGTACAATGTATTTAAGAAATTTTTTAATTTAAAGCTAAATTTTTTAGCTACATTGCATTTGGTAAATTAAATGAATGAACCAATTTCCCTCTTTTCAAATTATTATAAACTAGCTGAAACCCGGCGCGTTGCTGCCACTCTCCCTATTCAAACGCCCATAAAATGTTATCAGTTAAACAGCATGTCTAAATTGAGGTCAAATACTGAATTCTGAGACTGTGCGACCTATATCCACAAAGCTATTCGATATAACAAATTTGGGTTGTATAGGAAGTGCCACTCTCTCTTCATCACCGCTAATAGAATGTAATCAATTAAACTGGATGTCTACACGGAGGTCGAATACCGAATTCCAAAACTGTGCGACATATAACTCCAAAACTATTCGATAGCACAAATTTTGATTGTATGGGAGGTGCCACTCTCCTTTTCCCTACGCCCATAAAATTTTAGCAATGAAACTGCATGAGTACATTGAGGTCGAATACTGAATTTTGAGGCTGAGTTACCTATAACTCCAAATCTATTCGATATCGCAAATTTGGGTTAAATTGGAGGTGTCACGCCCCCCCGACAAACTCTAACAAATTTTATCAGTATATCTGCAAGCGTAAATTTTGGTCGAATACTGAGTTCCGACGCTGTGCGACCTTGAACTACAAAGCTATTCGATATCACAAATTTTCGTTGTATGGGAGGTACCACTCCCCCTTGATCAACGCTCATAAAATGTAATCAATGAAACTGCATGTGTACATTGAGGTCCAATGCTGAATTCCAAAGCTGTGAGACCTATAACCCCAATGCTATTTGATATCTCTAATTTGGGTTAAATAGGAGGTTTCACGCCCCCTTGTCGTACGCCCATAAAATGTAATTAATGAAACTGCATGTATAAATTGGGGCCGAATACTGAATTCTGACGCTGATATTCAATATCGCAAATTTACGTTAAATGGGAGGTGCCACGCCCCTCTTACCAATGAACATAGATTGAATCAATGAAACTGCATGTGTATATTGAGGTCGAATACTGAATTTCGGCGTTGTACGACTTATAACTCTAAAACTATTTGATAGCACAAAGTTGGGTTGTATGGGAAGTGCCACTCCCCTTTGCCCTACGACGACAAAATGTAAGTATTGAAAATGCATGTATAAATTTAGGTTGAATACCGAATTCTTACGCTGTCAACCTATAACTTCAAAGCAATACGATATCGCAAATTTGGGTTGTAAGGGAGATGTCACGCCTCCCTGTCCAACGCCCATAAAATAAAACCATTGAAACTGCATGTGTAAATTGAGGTCAAAAACTGAATTCCAAAGATGAATTCCTATAACTTCAAAGCTATTCGATATCACAAATTTGGGTTGTATCGGAGGTGCCCCTCCCCCTTGTCCACTCCCATTAAATTTCATCACAGAAACGGTACGTCTAAATTGTGGTCGAATACCGAATTTCTAAGCTGTGCGACCCATAACTCTAACTAAAGCTATTCGATAACAACAATTTTTTATTTATATGTGGGAGGTAAAAGGGGGTGTGGCATTGCCCCTTAAACCATCTCGTACTCAAAGCAAAGCGTACTTACAAAATTTGAGCTCAATCGGACCAATGGTTTCGAAGTATTTTGATATTTTCTTTAAAGTAGGCGTAAATGAATTGTGACCACGCCCATTTTTTCAAAGTTAATTATAGTTATCATACGAACTTATTTACCAAATTTTAATTTCATACGACCAAAACCGTCTTAAATACAGCATTTTTATTGATTTGTGGGCGACAAAAGGGGGTGTGGTACAAAACCTGCAAAGATACACACATGCAATTTCTTATGTGCACCCTCCACACAGACCCCAATCACCCCTGAAAATTTCATTGAAATCGGGCAAGCCGTCTAGGAGGAGTATGCGAACAGGAAGTTTTGCCACTTAATTTTATATATATAGATATCAAAACAGTGGGCGCAAAAGTGGGCGTGGTCAATTTTTCTTTCAGTAAAAACCTAAGTTGGACTATTACGAACATTTTAAAAAAAAAATTATCCAAATCGGTTCAGCCGTTCTCAACTGATGCAATTACCAACGAACGACATTTGATTTTTATTTATATAGATTGATTAAATGATTTTTAAGCTACATAGTATATACACATATATGAGATGTATATACTTTATGTAAAATATATATACAAATTTCTGTCAATTGTGGCAGGTATTTAGAAAAATTTTTCATTTTAAACAAACTCAGAATGTTTACGAAAGTGTTTAAAATATTAAATACCATCTAAAAGTTTGAAACATTAAAATTTATGAAAGTATTTTGTTGTGTTTTCAAATCCAAAATATAACAAACTAATTGTGTTTGTTTAATAATCCAGAAATGGTATTAATATTTAAAGATATTTTTTCATTTTAATTACCTTCTTTAAACAGTAGTTGTTATGGTGACATAAAGTTCCTTGTTTTTTTTTTTGTGTTTTGGGATTTTTTTAAAATTTTGTATAAAATCTATTTGCTGAAGGTGTTTAAAAAGTTTTTATTTTTAGCAAACAGATTTTTTAATAAATTAATAAAATTAATCAATTAATAAAGGAAGCAATAAATTCATCCTTTTATGAATTATGAATTTATTTATAGATTTTTTTATTAATCACTTAATAAAGAAAGCAACAAATTCATCTATTATTCATTTTAAAGCAAAATAATGTTTTACATACATATGAATTTATTTTGCAGTTTTGGTTTTGAATTGTTGTGTTTTAAAACTTACCTCATTTTATTCTTATTATTCAATAAAAAATTAAAAAATTTTTAAACTTGCTCTTATTATTTAATATAATACGGTGCTTATCATATAATATAATATCTTAAAACCTAGAATGAAATCTTATTACATAAAGTAATAATTTAAAACTAAATGAAAATCTTATTACATAATGTAGTAATTTAAACCTAAATGAAAATCTTATTACAGAATGTAATAACTTAAAACTAAATTGAAAACTTATTACATAATGTAATAAATTATCAACTAAGGCAAACACTTTGAATGGATTAAACTAACCTAAGTAATACAATAAAGTATTTATTTAAATTGTAAAATATATGTAAATTTATATACAATTTAAATATTGTAAATACATTTCTGTAAATATTTACTGTAAATATTGTATATAGTTAATTTCATAGTAAATATTGTAATTCCTTTAATTTCTGCTTAAGACTTAAAATTCTTGTACTGAGAAATCATTTTTTTTTAATTGTGACGTTATATAATTAGTTTTATATTTTGGATTTGAAAACACAACAAAATACTTTCATTAATTTTAATGTTTCAAACTTTTAGATGGTATTTAATATTTTAAACACTTTCGTAAACATTCTGACTTTGTTTAAAATGAAAAAAAATTTCTAAATACCTGCAACAATTGACAGAAATTTGTATATATATTTTTACATAAAGAAAGTATATACATCTCATATATGTGTATATACTATGTAGCTTAAAAATCATTTAAATCAATTTATAATAATTTGAAAAGAGGGAAATTGGAAAATTCATTTAATTTACCAAATGCAATGTAGCTAAAAAAAATTTAGCTTTAAATTAAAAAATTTCTTAAATACATTGTACCAAAGAGTAGTAAAGAGTTGTCAGTTCTGCACAGTTGCGTTTGTGCAGACATTTGTAATCAGTGAGGATTGAGCGAAAGTGGATGTGAAGGAAAATAAAATTGAAATTTTTCGGCTGACTTTGCTCAGTTCTGCTTAGCTGACGCAGCTTTGTGGTTGTGACGCTTAGCGATGTATGAGCTGTGTGAGTGCGAAGAAATAGAAAATAGAAAGCGTGTGATGAAGCGAAAAGAAAATAGTTTGCTATTGTTTCTTTTCGCTTTACTATGACTTTTTTTGTTTCCTATAAGAATCTTGCACTCATATGAATGTTTACATTTTTTAGCTAGATTGGGTGTATGGTAAATTGAATGAATTTACCAATTTATTTTTTTTTAAATGATGAGAACATTTTATGCCCCCCTTTACCTATAAATTTATTTTATTTCTTGCAGGTAAGAAATTTTTTAATTTTAAGCTACATTTTTTACCAATTTCCAGGTACTATAAATTCAGCAAATTTTTTCATTTGAAGCTAAATTTTTACCAATTTACAAGTACTATGAATTTAGGAATTTTTTTTTAATTTAAAGCAAAATTTTTTAACTAGATTGGATTTGGTAAATTAAATGAATTTACCAATTTCCAGCTATTTAAATTATGATAATATTTTCATATGACCTTTACCTATAAATTTCTTTTAGTTCTTGCAGGTACAATGTATTTAAGAAATTTTTTAATTTAAAGCTTAATTTTTTAGCTACATTGCATTTGGTAAATTAAATGAATGAACCAATTTCCCTCTTTTCAAATTATTATAAACTAGCTGAAACCCGGCGCGTTGCTGCCACTCTCCCTATTCAAACGCCCATAAAATGTTATCAGTTAAACAGCATGTCTAAATTGAGGTCAAATACTGAATTCTGAGACTGTGCGACCTATATCCACAAAGCTATTCGATATAACAAATTTGGGTTGTATAGGAAGTGCCACTCTCTCTTCATCACCGCTAATAGAATGTAATCAATTAAACTGGATGTCTACACGGAGGTCGAATACCGAATTCCAAAACTGTGCGACATATAACTCCAAAACTATTCGATAGCACAAATTTTGATTGTATGGGAGGTGCCACTCTCCTTTTCCCTACGCCCATAAACTTTTAGCAATGAAACTGCATGAGTACATTGAGGTCGAATACTGAATTTTGAGGCTGAGTTACCTATAACTCCAAATCTATTCGATATCGCAAATTTGGGTTAAATTGGAGGTGTCACGCCCCCCCGACAAACTCTAAAAATTTTATCAGTAAATCTGCAAGCGTAAATTTTGGTCGAATACTGAGTTCCGACGCTGTGCGACCTTGAACTACAAAGCTATTCGATATCACAAATTTTCGTTGTATGGGAGGTGCCACTCCCCCTTGATCAACGCTCATAAAATGTAATCAATGAAACTGCATGTGTACATTGAGGTCCAATGCTGAATTCCAAAGCTGTGAGACCTATAACCCCAATGCTATTTGATATCTCTAATTTGGGTTAAATAGGAGGTTTCACGCCCCCTTGTCGTACGCCCATAAAATGTAATTAATGAAACTGCATGTATAAATTGGGGCCGAATACTGAATTCTGACGCTGATATTCAATATCGCAAATTTACGTTAAATGGGAGGTGCCACGCCCCTCTTACCAATGAACATAGATTGAATCAATGAAACTGCATGTGTATATTGAGGTCGAATACTGAATTTCGGCGTTGTACGACTTATAACTCTAAAACTATTTGATAGCACAAAGTTGGGTTGTATGGGAAGTGCCACTCCCCTTTGCCCTACGACGACAAAATGTAAGTATTGAAAATGCATGTATAAATTTAGGTTGAATACCGAATTCTTACGCTGTCAACCTATAACTTCAAAGCAATACGATATCGCAAATTTGGGTTGTAAGGGAGATGTCACGCCTCCCTGTCCAACGCCCATAAAATAAAACCATTGAAACTGCATGTGTAAATTGAGGTCAAAAACTGAATTCCAAAGATGAATTCCTATAACTTCAAAGCTATTCGATATCACAAATTTGGGTTGTATCGGAGGTGCCCCTCCCCCTTGTCCACTCCCATTAAATTTCATCACAGAAACGGTACGTCTAAATTGTGGTCGAATACCGAATTTCTAAGCTGTGCGACCCATAACTCTAACTAAAGCTATTCGATAACAACAATTTTTTATTTATATGTGGGAGGTAAAAGGGGGTGTGGCATTGCCCCTTAAACCATCTCGTACTCAAAGCAAAGCGTACTTACAAAATTTGAGCTCAATCGGACCAATGGTTTCGAAGTATTTTGATATTTTCTTTAAAGTAGGCGTAAATGAATTGTGACCACGCCCATTTTTTCAAAGTTAATTATAGTTATCATACGAACTTATTTACCAAATTTTAATTTCATACGACCAAAACCGTCTTAAATACAGCATTTTTATTGATTTGTGGGCGACAAAAGGGGGTGTGGTACAAAACCTGCAAAGATACACACATGCAATTTCTTATGTGCACCCTCCACACAGACCCCAATCACCCCTGAAAATTTCATTGAAATCGGGCAAGCCGTCTAGGAGGAGTATGCGAACAGGAAGTTTTGCCACTTAATTTTATATATATAGATATCAAAACAGTGGGCGCAAAAGTGGGCGTGGTCAATTTTTCTTTCAGTAAAAACCTAAGTTGGACTATTACGAACATTTAAAAAAAAACATTATCCAAATCGGTTCAGCCGTTCTCAACTGATGCAATTACCAACGAACGACATTTGATTTTTATTTATATAGATTGATTAAATGATTTTTAAGCTACATAGTATATACACATATATGAGATGTATATACTTTATGTAAAATATGTAT
This sequence comes from Dichetophora obliterata, assembly GCA_963920525.1. NCBI lineage: Eukaryota > Metazoa > Arthropoda > Insecta > Diptera > Sciomyzidae > Dichetophora > Dichetophora obliterata. Next base: position 7,519,887 of record OY986440.1, read on the forward strand.
ACAAATTTCTGTCAATTGTGGCAGGTATTTAGAAAAATTTTTCATTTTAAACAAACTCAGAATGTTTACGAAAGTGTTTAAAATATTAAATACCATCTAAAAGTTTGAAACATTAAAATTTATGAAAGTATTTTGTTGTGTTTTCAAATCCAAAATATAACAAACTAATTGTGTTTGTTTAATAATCCAGAAATGGTATTAATATTTAAAGATATTTTTTCATTTTAATTACCTTCTTTAAACAGTAGTTGTTATGGTGACATAAAGTTCCTTGTTTTTTTTTTGTGTTTTGGGATTTTTTTAAAATTTTGTATAAAATCTATTTGCTGAAGGTGTTTAAAAAGTTTTTATTTTTAGCAAACAGATTTTTTAATAAATTAATAAAATTAATCAATTAATAAAGGAAGCAATAAATTCATCCTTTTATGAATTATGAATTTATTTATAGATTTTTTAATAAATTAATCACTTAATAAAGAAAGCAACAAATTCATCTATTATTCATTTTAAAGCAAAATAATGTTTTACATACATATGAATTTATTTTGCAGTTTTGGTTTTGAATTGTTGTGTTTTAAAACTTACCTCATTTTATTCTTATTATTCAATAAAAAATTAAAAAATTTTTAAACTTGCTCTTATTATTTAATATAATACGGTGCTTATCATATAATATAATATCTTAAAACCTAGAATGAAATCTTATTACATAAAGTAATAATTTAAAACTAAATGAAAATCTTATTACATAATGTAGTAATTTAAACCTAAATGAAAATCTTATTACAGAATGTAATAACTTAAAACTAAATTGAAAACTTATTACATAATGTAATAAATTATCAACTAAGGCAAACACTTTGAATGGATTAAACTAACCTAAGTAATACAATAAAGTATTTATTTAAATTGTAAAATATATGTAAATGTATATACAATTTAAATATTGTAAATACATTTCTGTAAATATTTACTGTAAATATTGTATATAGTTAATTTCATAGTAAATATTGTAATTCCTTTAATTTCTGCTTAAGACTTAAAATTCTTGTACTGAGAAATCATTTTTTTTAATTGTGACGTTATATAATTAGTTTTATATTTTGGATTTGAAAACACAACAAAATACTTTCATTAATTTTAATGTTTCAAACTTTTAGATGGTATTTAATATTTTAAACACTTTCGTAAACATTCTGACTTTGTTTAAAATGAAAAAAAATTTCTAAATACCTGCAACAATTGACAGAAATTTGTATATATATTTTTACATAAAGAAAGTATATACATCTCATATATGTGTATATACTATGTAGCTTAAAAATCATTTAAATCAATTTATAATAATTTGAAAAGAGGGAAATTGGAAAATTCATTTAATTTACCAAATGCAATGTAGCTAAAAAAAATTTAGCTTTAAATTAAAAAATTTCTTAAATACATTGTACCAAAGAGTAGTAAAGAGTTGTCAGTTCTGCACAGTTGCGTTTGTGCAGACATTTGTAATCAGTGAGGATTGAGCGAAAGTGGATGTGAAGGAAAATAAAATTGAAATTTTTCGGCTGACTTTGCTCAGTTCTGCTTAGCTGACGCAGCTTTGTGGTTGTGACGCTTAGCGATGTATGAGCTGTGTGAGTGCGAAGAAATAGAAAATAGAAAGCGTGTGATGAAGCGAAAAGAAAATAGTTTGCTATTGTTTCTTTTCGCTTTACTATGACTTTTTTTGTTTCCTATAAGAATCTTGCACTCATATGAATGTTTACATTTTTTAGCTAGATTGGGTGTATGGTAAATTGAATGAATTTACCAATTTATTTTTTTTTAAATGATGAGAACATTTTATGCCCCCCTTTACCTATAAATTTATTTTATTTCTTGCAGGTAAGAAATTTTTTAATTTTAAGCTACATTTTTTACCAATTTCCAGGTACTATAAATTCAGCAAATTTTTTCATTTGAAGCTAAATTTTTACCAATTTACAAGTACTATGAATTTAGGAATTTTTTTTTAATTTAAAGCAAAATTTTTTAACTAGATTGGATTTGGTAAATTAAATGAATTTACCAATTTCCAGCTATTTAAATTATGATAATATTTTCATATGACCTTTACCTATAAATTTCTTTTAGTTCTTGCAGGTACAATGTATTTAAGAAATTTTTTAATTTAAAGCTTAATTTTTTAGCTACATTGCATTTGGTAAATTAAATGAATTTACCAATTTCCCTCTTTTCAAATTATAATAAATTGATTTAAATGATTTTTAAGCTACATAGTATATACACATATATGAGATCTATATACTTTCTATATGTAAAAATATATATACAAATTTCTGTCAATTGTTGCAGGTATTTAGACATTTTTTACCATTTGTTTTTTACCATTTTAAACAAAGTCAGAATGTTTACGAAAGTGTTTAAAATGTTAAATACCATCTAAAAGTTTGAAACATTAAAATTAATGAAAGTATTTTGTTGTGTTTTCAAATCCAAAATATAAAACTAATTATATAACGTCACAATTAAAAAAAAATGATTTCTCAGTACAAGAATTTTAAGTCTTAAGCAGAAATTAAAGGAATTACAATATTTACTATGAAATTAACTATATACAATATTTACAGTTAAATATTTACAGAAATGTATTTACAATATTTAAATTGTATATACATTTACATATATTTTACAATTTAAATAAATACTTTATTGTATTACTTAGGTTAGTTTAATCCATTCAAAGTGTTTGCCTTAGTTGATAATTTATTACATTATGTAATAAGTTTTCAATTTAGTTTTAAGTTATTACATTCTGTAATAAGATGTTCATTTAGGTTTAAATTACTACATTATGTAATAAGATTTTCATTTAGTTTTAAATTATTACTTTATGTAATAAGATTTCATTCTAGGTTTTAAGATATTATATTATATGATAAGCACCGTATTATATTAAATAATAAGAGCAAGTTTAAAAATTTTTTAATTTTTTATTGAATAATAAGAATAAAATGAGGTAAGTTTTAAAACACAACAATTCAAAACCAAAACTGCAAAATAAATTCATATGCATGTAAAACATTATTTTGCTTTAAAATGAATAATAGATGAATTTGTTGCTTTCTTTATTAAGTGATTAATTTATTAAAAAATCTATAAATAAATTCATAATTTATAAAAGGATGAATTTATTGCTTCCTTTATTAATTGATTAATTTTATTAATTTATTAAAAAATCTGTTTGCTAAAAATAAAAACTTTTTAAACACCTTCGGCAAATAGATTTTATACAAAATTTTAAAAAAATCCCAAAACACAAAAAAAACAAGGAACTTTATGCCACCATAACAACTACTGTTTAAAGAAGGTAATTAAAATGAAAAAATATCTTTAAATATTAATACCATTTCTGGATTATTAAACAAACACAATTAGTTTGTTATATTTTGGATTTGAAAACACAACAAAATACTTTCATAAATTTTAATGTTTCAAACTTTTAGATGGTATTTAATATTTTAAACACTTTCGTAAACATTCTGAGTTTGTTTAAAATGAAAAATTTTTCTAAATACCTGCCACAATTGACAGAAATTTGTATATATATTTTACATAAAGTATATACATCTCATATATGTGTATATACTATGTAGCTTAAAAATCATTTAATCAATCTATATAAATAAAAATCAAATGTCGTTCGTTGGTAATTGCATCAGTTGAGAACGGCTGAACCGATTTGGATAATTTTTTTTTTAAAATGTTCGTAATAGTCCAACTTAGGTTTTTACGGAAAGAAAAATTGACCACGCCCACTTTGCGCCCACTTTTTTTGATTTATTTAAAATCGGAAAACGGCTGGACCGATTTGGATAATTTTTTTTAATGTTCATAGTAATCCAATTTAAGTTTTGTCGGAAAGAAAAATTGACCCCGCCCACTTTTGCGCCCACTTTTTTCAATTTATCTAAAATCGGAAAACGGCTGGACCGATTTGGATAATTTTTTTTTCAAATGTTCGTAGTAATCCAATTTAAGTGTTTACTGAAAGAAAAATTGACCACGCCCACTTTTGCGCCCACTGTTTTGATATCTATATATATAAAATTAAGTGGCAAAACTTCCTGTTCGCATACTCCTCCTAGACGGCTTGCCCGATTTCAATGAAATTTTCAGGGGTGATTGGGGTCTGTGTGGAGGGTGCACATAAGAAATTGCATGTGTGTATCTTTGCAGGTTTTGTACCACACCCCCTTTTGTCGCCCACAAATCAATAAAAATGCTGTATTTAAGACGGTTTTGGTCGTATGAAATTAAAATTTGGTAAATAAGTTCGTATGATAACTATAATTAACTTTGAAAAAATGGGCGTGGTCACAATTCATTTACGCCTACTTTAAAGAAAATATCAAAATACTTCGAAACCATTGGTCCGATTGAGCTCAAATTTTGTAAGTACGCTTTGCTTTGAGTACGAGATGGTTTAAGGGGCAATGCCACACCCCCTTTTACCTCCCACATATAAATAAAAAATTGTTGTTATCGAATAGCTTTAGTTAGAGTTATGGGTCGCACAGCTTAGAAATTCGGTATTCGACCACAATTTAGACGTACCGTTTCTGTGATGAAATTTAATGGGAGTGGACAAGGGGGAGGGGCACCTCCGATACAACCCAAATTTGTGATATCGAATAGCTTTGAAGTTATAGGAATTCATCTTTGGAATTCAGTTTTTGACCTCAATTTACACATGCAGTTTCAATGGTTTTATTTTATGGGCGTTGGACAGGGAGGCGTGACATCTCCCTTACAACCCAAATTTGCGATATCGTATTGCTTTGAAGTTATAGGTTGACAGCGTAAGAATTCGGTATTCGACCTAAATTTATACATGCATTTTCAATACTTACATTTTGTCGTCGTAGGGCAAAGGGGAGTGGCACTTCCCATACAACCCAACTTTGTGCTATCAAATAGTTTTAGAGTTATAAGTCGTACAACGCCGAAATTCAGTATTCGACCTCAATATACACATGCAGTTTCATTGATTCAATCTATGTTCATTGGTAAGAGGGGCGTGGCACCTCCCATTTAACGTAAATTTGCGATATTGAATATCAGCGTCAGAATTCAGTATTCGGCCCCAATTTATACATGCAGTTTCATTAATTACATTTTATGGGCGTACGACAAGGGGGCGTGAAACCTCCTATTTAACCCAAATTAGAGATATCAAATAGCATTGGGGTTATAGGTCTCACAGCTTTGGAATTCAGCATTGGACCTCAATGTACACATGCAGTTTCATTGATTACATTTTATGAGCGTTGATCAAGGGGGAGTGGCACCTCCCATACAACGAAAATTTGTGATATCGAATAGCTTTGTAGTTCAAGGTCGCACAGCGTCGGAACTCAGTATTCGACCAAAATTTACGCTTGCAGATTTACTGATAAAATTTTTTAGAGTTTGTCGGGGGGGCGTGACACCTCCAATTTAACCCAAATTTGCGATATCGAATAGATTTGGAGTTATAGGTAACTCAGCCTCAAAATTCAGTATTCGACCTCAATGTACTCATGCAGTTTCATTGCTAAAAGTTTATGGGCGTAGGGAAAAGGAGAGTGGCACCTCCCATACAATCAAAATTTGTGCTATCGAATAGTTTTGGAGTTATATGTCGCACAGTTTTGGAATTCGGTATTCGACCTCCGTGTAGACATCCAGTTTAATTGATTACATTCTATTAGCGGTGATGAAGAGAGAGTGGCACTTCCTATACAACCCAAATTTGTTATATCGAATAGCTTTGTGGATATAGGTCGCACAGTCTCAGAATTCAGTATTTGACCTCAATTTATATATGCTGTTTAACTGATAACATTTTATGGGCGTTTGAATAGGGAGAGTGGCAGCAACGCGCCGGGTTTCAGCTAGTTTATAATAATTTGAAAAGAGGGAAATTGGTTCATTCATTTAATTTACCAAATGCAATGTAGCTAAAAAATTTAGCTTTAAATTAAAAAATTTCTTAAATACATTGTACCTGCAAGAACTAAAAGAAATTTATAGGTAAAGGTCATATAAAAATATTATCATAATTTAAATAGCTGGAAATTGGTAAATTCATTTAATTTACCAAATCCAATCTAGCTAAAAAATATAAATATTCATATGAGTGCAAGATTCTTATAGGAAACAAAAAAAAGTCATACCAAAGCGAAAAGAAACAATAGCAAACTATTTTCTTTTCGCTTCATCACACGCTTTCTATTTCTTCGCACTCATACAGCTCATACATCGCTAAGCGTCGCAACCACAAAGCTACGTCAGCTAAGCAGAGCTGAGCAAAGTCAGCCGAAAAATTTCAATTTTATTTTCCTTCACATCCACTTTCGTTCAATCCTCACTGATTACAAATGTCTGCACAAACGCAACTATGCAGAACTGACAACTCTTCACTACTCTTTGGATTTATGATAAAAAATATAAGACAAGAATATATTTAAAGATTTGTGCATTAGATATCCTACATATCCTATTGAGAATGCGTGAAGCTACGATGCAGCAGATCACAATAATCGATCAAAAGCATTGGGTCTGTTCGGAAATTTGCAAATTGTGATGCAGTATTCGCACAACTGGCATTTTTAAGCGCGCCCAAATTACAGCGTGAATTTTTTTGATGCGAATGATGGGTTACGCTTGATAAAAAATTACATTTTAGAATAATTAACGTTTGCAGTGCTGCAAAATGGGCCTTTTTCGAACATTTTGTTTATGCTAAAAAGCAGTTTGCGCATCATGATGCATTTCCGAAAAGACCCATTGTGCATTAGCTATCCAAACATTAAAAGTAGCAAGGTTCCATTGAACGGGTTGAAAATTGTCCCAAGATGCCAATTGTTTTAGGTGTACATTTTAAATGTGAATTCAGACATGAATGTTCATAGGCACTTAAGGCAAGGCCGGTGGTCTAGCGCTCGAAAATTTAAGGTATTTTTAGGAATTTTTTAAAAAGTTAAAATATTGAACAATGATATTTAAACTTTTAAGGTATATTTTAACACTCATTCATTCATCATGAAATTGTTTTTTAATGTAAAAAATTGTTGATCTTGTTCAAAATGGCGCTCAATGAGACGCCATCAAAGAAAAGGGGCATGGACGGTGTTGTAGATTTTGACTTTTCTATTTATCTGAAAAATAAAAACCAAGAATATTATTATAGTGATTAATAATATGGCAGCTATGGCTGGCACTAGAAAAAATATTAAGTTCCTTAAACAGCTTGCTTTCTACCGGTTATTAAGTGTAAAATATGCGATGTTTTTGAAATAAAACCTTGATTCTAGTTCCAGCGATAGCCACTGATGTTATAAATAGCATATTTTCATAGCGAATTTCAGATGATTCGGCTGAATAGTTTTTGTTTTTTCTACAACACCATGCCGAAAAAAGTAGTTTCGAGATAAATAAGTATAAAGAGAATGAATCTAGACGAAACACTTTGGCTCGATACCTACTAAAACGGCAGTAGAAGTGAAAAGAACGTCAGAAAGACTATACTTTTGAAATATAAAAAAAAAATCAATTTCATACAAATTCTAGGCCTTAAACAATGCCGTTTTAATAAATACAAATTGCGAATGATAAGCGATACAAATATTGCACAACACGATTGGACAACTATTGATGTAATATTTGCTAGAAATATCGATGACATTACATCTTTATAATATACGTTCGATATTTTAGATATTAAAAACCAATAATTTCATTAACATTTACAAAAATAATTCAAAATTAATGTAAAATAATAATGTAAGGTAATAAAATTTACTGGTGAGAATATTATAGTTTGTAGTTAAAAATATGCGGCCGTATTCATTACATTTGTTATGCACTCGTTAAAAACTGTTTTAGTTAGAACACAAACTATCCCTTAAAATGCTGTTTATGCATAAATGTATTTTAAGAGCGTATTAAGCAGCATGGGAATTTTTTAAAAACAGTAAGCAACACTTCATCAGCTGACAGCTTAACGAAAGAACTTGACGAAAAACTGACATTTTGTCGACAGATAGCTGATTTTTACAAGTTATATTAGGCATTAAAAAAGCAAAAAAATGAAAAGAAAAGTAAACAAAAATATAAAAACCAATGGTCATGTTCAATATTTTAATTATCTGCGCTTTAGTGGAAGAAGAGGATCCTGTTCCAAAGCGTCGAAAAATGTATAGAGCAAGGATCAACCCCTTTGAACAAAACAACGAAGAGGAGTTCCGGAAAAAATACAGATTCAGCAAATTCGATAAATAATAAATATGCTTGCAGAAGATGTCGGTGAAGGCAAAAAGGGTGGAAAGGGACCACCGAAGTTGCAAGTTCTCTCTGCAATTAGCTGTTCGAGTAGAAACAACGTTCAGGATGATTTTGACGATCGTTAAAATACTCTTAGAACGTTGATGCTAATATACGTTTATGCATAACAAAAAATTTACCACTGTATAACTATCGCTAAAACAGGTTTATGAATACGGGGGATGGTATTTAAAATTTTTTTAATATAACATTTTTTTTATTAAAAAAACCATTACGTTATCAAACTTATGAAACTACGATAAAGCTTCGCTTCTCTCGTGTGTCCAGCGATGCATCTGTTTTTTTTGCTATTTGTTTTTTCAGTGTACATTTTTTGACACCTCACAAGTAATACGTAACATGTGGCAAAGCAAAAAATGCCCATTAAGATTTGCCATTTCACCATGAATAGACTAACAAACGAACAGCGCTTGCAAATCATTCAATTTTACTATCAAAATTCGTGCTCTGTTAGAAAAGTGTTTCGCAAATTACGTCCATTTTATCAGTACTGGACTTAGGCCTAGGCCCGTAAAGCCCGGGCCTAGGGCGGCAACATTTTAGGGGCTGCAAAATTTTTGAGGGCTGAAAAAAGTTGAGGTAAACAAAAAGTTCGGGCGGTAAAATATTTTCGTAGCTAATTTATAAAGAAATTCAATGTAAATCAATAGACTAGTTTGACAAGTGTTGTAAATTTTTGGACATTTTTAAATGAATAAAATATTGCAGAAAACTGGTGCAATCGATTACTTTTTGGGTTACAAAAAGTATTACTTTAACATGGGTATGTCATATGCGGTAACTTTAAAAAAAAAATAATAATTAAAGTAATGCAATTAATGCACTTTTGGTCTTTCTGACTTTATATAGGGTATTATTGAATAAAAAGTTAGGTAAAATTAGGGTAATTGTTGAGTGTATTTAGAGGGCGGAATCATTTTGATGGCCAAAAAATCTTAAGGACGACAGAACAATATCGTAGCTTATTTAAAATGTAGCTTTAAGGCCTTTATTATGAGCCGCGTTCGATCTTCGACTGTAGTCGACTGACCTGATCGAACGAATTTGCATTTGGTATTAACGTACTTTCGACAAAGAGTCATTCATTCAAAATTTTATTAATTTGGTTTGTTCACAGTAGTATATTTCTATCAGCTGATCGTAATACTTACATTTTTTATAAATTATTGCTCAGCACGCATTGCATCGAAAGCAAAATTCTATTCGACTGAAAATTCGATGAACAACGAAAATTTCGATAGGGTCTTACTGCTCACAATAAGAATTTAACGTTCGGTACTCGTTGCTCGATAACCAGCGAAGATCAAACGTCGAAAGCAATTCATATTAAGGGCCTCAGTTTCGTGTTCAAAAATTGTTCGCTCATTTAAAGATTTTTCTTCTAATATTATTGCAAGAAGAGAAACAAATTATAAGTTCTGCATTAAAAATAAATAATATTTTCGGTCTTTAATTTTCAATAAGATGAGAAACATTAAACCAAAGGATTACTCATTACTTAATGAGATTTGCTGGATTGCAGTCATGTCAACAGATGAAGAATTTCAGAATTGGCATTCCCACAAGAATACTAATAACAAAAGACTTCTGAATGAGGCAAGGAATCGATATAAGTAATGCAAATTTAGATGGCTAAAAGTTTCTGCACGAAACTTGCATTCGAAAAAAGTTTCTTCTAAGTTGCCCAAAGTGAGCAGAAATTGTAGAACATTTGTTAAAAGAGTAAAGAACCAGACTTTGTCATCGATTCGAACTCTTCTAAAATATGACGAAATCTTTACTGACTCGGCTGTTAAAGCGAACTTATTGACTGAATTGTTTGCAAAAAATTCCACTTTCTTGGATAGCAAATCAGCCACTGCCCTTTGTTGAAGGTAGATCTTCAGCAACGCAAGAAATTTACTTTCGAACGAGAGCAGTTAAAAGGCTCCTTACAAATGTCAACATAAACAAAGGTTTTGATTCTGATGGAATATGGAACAGAAGTATTTAAATCTTGTAGGAATGCAAATGTCCAGCCAGTACATAAAAATGGCGATGCCACGAACCCTGCAAGCTGCAGACCCATTGCAATATGGTCAAAGCTATGGAGAGCGTAATAAACTTTAACATTATGAACTATCTGGAGCACAACCAATTGCTCAGTGAACGTCAATATGGTTTTCGCAGGGTCTACAGGTTACCTTATGGCGTTTCTAACCAAAAATGTAACCAATGCGTTAAATTTTTCGGGGAGAACAAGGTTGTTGCTCTGGATATTTTAAAGGCGTTTGACTGAGTGTGGCATAAAGCGCTGTCAAAACTAATTCCAAATGGTACTGGTGATAACTCAATTTGATGGACCACGTGTTTCCTAAAGGACAGAACAATTCGTGTAGTAGTTGACGGTATTTCGTCCGAGGGGCACGCCATCAACGCAGGAGTACTGCAGAGTACGGTTCTACTGCCAACCTTGTTTCTGCATTTTATAAAAAAAAACCTTTCTTTGACATATAACCCAATCCATTCGTTTGCGGACGGCATTTTGCATTCATACTCATTCAAAAAACGCCAAAGTTCTGTGAAGATTGAGAGGAAGAGGAAAAAAACTGTTCGGGAAAATGCTCAATTTCTACATTAAAACGAATTAAAAACTTTTTTCAGATAAACTATGAATGAGGAGCGATTAAATGCACTGGCCTTATTAAATATTGAAGCAGATCTAGTACAAAAACTAAGTTATAAGACCGCTACAAATGATTTCACACGAGCACATAATGAAACTCTTTATTTTTATTGTTTTGTATAAATTACTTGGTAACTGTGTGTAAAAAATGAAAAAATTAAATTTTTATAATTTTGTTCTATTGTGAAAATTTAATATGTAAGAGGAGACGCTAGTGTGGGGCCTAGAGCGGCAGAATACCTAAATCTGCTACTGCATTTTAGGTCGTCATAATCGACCCACCGAACAGGCTATTAAAGCTATTGTGACCAAATTTCCCACCAGTTCCATTTTATTGGACATTAATCCACCAACCCGTATGCGCAAAGTGCGTACTGAGGAGAATATTGCTGCTGTATCGGCCAGTGTCAATGGAGATTGCGATATGTCAATTCGTTGCCGTTGTCGACAATTGGGCTTGTGCTTTCCTGGAAGATTTTACGTCAGAACCCCAGTATGAAACCATACAAAATAAAGCTGCCAATATTTCAGACAATGTTTCAGAAAACAGAATCGCAGAATTTGGTCCGAAGAGCAGCCAAGAGCTACCAATGCACCCAGAAAAATGCACTGTTTCGTGCTGTTTTTGGGCGGGCTGCATCTTTAGACCGTACTTTTTCCAAAAAAAATAAACAGTGCAAGTTACAGTCAATGGAGCAAGGTATCGTGCTATGATTACCGACTTTTTTTTATCAAAATGGAAGAATTGGACTTGCTTGACATGTGGTTTCAACAAGACGGTGCCACATGCCACACGGCACGCGATACTATGGACCCATTGAGAGGCGAGTTTGGTGAGCAATTAATTTCACGTTTTGAAGCAGTACATTGGCAGCCAAGAGCATGCGATTTGACCACACTATACTATTTTTTGTGGAGCTGCGTGAAATCTCTCGTGTACAGGAACAAGCCAGCCACAACTGTAGCCCTGGAAGACAACACTACACCTGCCATTGGTGAGATACGGGCAGAAATGCGGGCAACCACCTCAGGTTTGATAGATGTTTTAGAGCTTTGTTTTTTTTTTAAAAAAAGATCAAAGAACCAAGGCTTGCGCCTTATACAAACAAGGTTTGGTCTTTGACCTGAAAGGAAGGAGATAGATTATTTAGAGGAATTGATTGGAACCATACTTGAATAATTGATTGGGCGAAAGACAATTTGAATTGCTTTTATTGTTTCATTGTTGCCGAGGCTAGTGTTATGCCTTAACCTCGGCAAGTATTTCCAGGCCTTAGTTGTTCCCATCCTTTTAATTCCACATTTTCCACAATTTAGTTGTGGATTTTTAGTTTTATAATTCGTAAATGTAGGAAAGAACAAAGAAAGTGAGAAGAACGATGCCCGAACCCGGATTCAAACCAGGGACCTCTGGGTTGATAGTCTAGCGCACTCTCCACTAGAATACAAAGGCCGACATTTTAAAAGGGAATTTTTTCATTAGTTTTTGGGATGTTATACATAAATATACTATCAACACTGACTTCACATGTAGTTCGTGGTTCGTGTTTTTACTTGATTTTCTTAAAAACACACGTTAAACTGTAAGTTCTAATTTGTAGCGGAGGTTTACATTTATCGGCAGATAATACGAGGGCAATTTGAGTAGTTAGTGAATTTTTAATTTCCCGCGTAGTAACTTTAAATGCAAAACTGATCCTGTCAACTACCATATGTTCATAGACTACTGTCAAAATTTAAGTTCGCTGCGACGCTTAATTTGTGTTTGGCAGCCATTGACAGCAGACGATCTTGTGAATTTTGGTGAAAATGGAAAAAAGTGAATTTCGTGTACTCATCAAGCATTATTTTTTACGCAAAAAAACCTTCAGCCAAACCAAGGAAAGGCTTGATAAATACTATAGCGACTCTGCACCATCGATTGGAATGATTCACAAGTGGTTTACTGAATTCCGATGCGGTCGTACAAGCACAAGTAACGCCGAATGTTCTGGACATCCAAATGAGGTCACCACACCAGAAATGGTCACTAAAATGCACGATATCGTATTGAGCGATCGCAGAGTTAAAGTGCGCGAGATTGTTGAGGCCGTAGGCATCTCAAACGAACGGGTGTGATACATTTTGCGAAATCATTTTGATATGAAAAAATTATCCGCAAGATGGGTGCCGCGTTTGCTCACTCTCGACCACAAACGCGATTGTGTGACAGTTTCAAAGTCGTGTTTGGCGATGTTGAACAAAGATAAGGAGGATTTTTTCCGTCGATTAGTAAACGTGGACGAAACATGGATCCATCACTATCCACTAGAGACAAAGGAACAGTCGAAACAGTGGACTTCACCGATCGAACGTGCTCCGAAGAAGGCGAAGACGGTGCTATCGGCCGGAAAGGTTATGGCGACAGTACTTTGAGAAAAACGCTGTATAATCTACATCGATTACCTTCCACCGAAAAGAACGATCAATGGCAAATACTATTCAGCCGAATTGGACCGTTTCAATGACCCTTTGAAAGAGAAATGTCCCCATTTGGTGAGGAAAAATGTGCTCTTCCATCACGTTTTTTCGCCGTAAAAATCATTCCTCGTTTTATTTTTCGCGGAATTATCAAACGGCCCTCGTAAAAAGCAAAAAGAAACTAAAAGAAGTGTTAAGCGGGATTCACTGATCATATTCAGCAAGTTTTCTGCAAAAATTGAAATTATTTTAATCAAGTCAAAGAGCGTGCAGCAAGTTTTTGTTACTCTCTCATTGAGTGTGGAGAGAGATATAGCACAAAAATTTTCAAAACTTCATATAAAAAACTTGCAAAACTTGCTGAAGGTGGTCAATGAATACCGCTTAAAGGCAATTTAGCTCGTCAAGCAGAACAAGCCGTTTATCTCGGTGACAGATATTGCAACGACCTGTTTTATATTGGACAAGACTTGAAAGCAAGTTTTCTTAGTACAAAAACTTGCCAGTACAGAGCAAGTGTACTCTTTTCCCTTTGCCACCAAAACTCACGTAAACTCATCACGATTTGTCCTACAAACTCAAATTATTGTTTTAAAGTCTTGAACAATGTAAAAGGGGTCATTGATCGTTTCTGAATTTAAATTATATATTTTGAATTTCAAGTTATCTTCTCTGAATATTAAAATATCTTTTCTAAATTTTAATTGATCAATTCTGAATTGCAGTTGATCTTCTCTGAATTTTATTTGATCCTTTCTTAATTTCAGTTGATTCTCTCTGAATTTCAAGTGATCTTTTCTGAATTTTAATTGATCCTTTCTGAATTTCAATTATTCTATTTTGAATGTCAAACGGAATTTCAGAATTTTTATTGATCCATTCAGAATTTCAATTGGAACTTTTAAAGCTTCAAGTGACCTTTTCCAAACTATAATTGATCTTTTCTAAATTACAATTGAAAATGGTGTAGAAATGCAATACAGAAGTTGTAGTTTTTTAAGTAAATCGAATAAAAATTTTTAAGTAATGCGGCCATTTTTTAAATAAATTATAAGCCATTTCGAAAGAATTTATAGTTTTTGAGGCCATATTACAAAATTGATGTTATTGAAAATATGTGATACAATTACAGAATGAAAAGGGAGTACGATTTGCGGATGCGATGCAATTGTGAAGCAAAATCTTATAATCTTGGGGTTGAAAAATAAGTCTATTTTTTGAAAATTGTTAAAAGTTTTTTTACTTTTTGAGGCTTCTACTGTAGCATTGTAGGCTTTTACCAAAGTTGAGCATGACTCTCAAAAATCTTTTTTAAAACTCGTTTCAATAACCAGCTGGATGTTGCAGCGTGGCTAATTCCTTGGGTGGCATTGATGAAGGCCTTGCTTGAGTGTCTGTTGTTGTAGATTGTGCTGTGGCTGGCGTGCACGCTGGTGTTGGAGTCGTTGTCGTTGTTGCTGCTGTTGTTGTTGTGAGATCTTCTGGTACAGATTTAATTCCTAACGGTTGCTTTATATCTTGCATGGCACCCTCGTTAGATTCAGTAGTATATTCTTCCGAGACATATAAACGCTGCTGTTCAAAATTGTCTGCTATTGCTTCAGTGTTGTTGTTAATTGAGACGCTGTGACAACGTCGTTCAAGTTTTGTTAAAAACAGCTTTGGAAGCTGATTGCAAGTATGTTGCTGCTGACCTTGCTGTTGTTGATACTGTTGATGTAGTTGCTGTTGTTGTTGTTGCTGCAGATGATGATGATGGTAATGGTGGTGTTGCTGTTGTTGATGGTGAAGATATTGCTTGTGTATGGAGCTGTTAAAAAGATTGTTTGAAATTTGATAAGATTTATTAATTAGGTTCATTGAAATATGAACTAACTTGCGATCGTGGCTTGGGGAATGTTGCTGATGGAATCCGGCTGATATATTGCGGTAGCTGCTATGGCTTTGTCGGAGAAATTGCGAATTCAAAGAAATTGTTGCAGCTTCTTCCAGTGAAATCGGAGGACAAGCCCAAATATTCTAGTATAAAAATAATTAAACAAAATATAGTACATTAATTAATCGAAAGATTCCTTCATATATTCATTCGTATATGACCTAACGTCAATTTTGTTATTGTAATACTTTTTTGAAACGGAATTTTCGCCAATTTAATTTTAAAATTTTTTTATTATTTTGAGTCCAAAAACATTCACATATCTTCAAAATTGTAGAAATTTTTAGTACAACGACATTTTCATTAACCCTTAACTGGTACACAAAAATTACGCTAACAGTACATCTGGTCCCAGGGACCACACCAACCAAAATGCTAAAAAACTACAAATTTAGTTAGAAATTCATGTTGTTTTTTTAAGAACGTCTTAAGTAAAGTTTTTTCTTCCTATTTAGAAAGAGTTTTTTTTTAATTATTTTGAATAATTGATTTGAAATGAATTGATTTTTGAATTGAATTATCAGAGAAATATACTCTTTTGTTTTTTGTTGTGGTCCCACAGACCCTTAAACATCGTTGCCTAAGTATGAGAATAAAACGATATAAAAGTCAAAGTTTTGACTTTCGATGTAAATATCTCCGCTGTTTTAAAATATATTTCATTTAAATTTTTTTTTTCAAAAATTCCACAAAAACGCTAAACATACACGGAGAAAATTAATTTGCTTAAATCAAGCAAATGTTTTGCTTAAAAGCAAGTCATCAAAACTTTGCTCAATCCCAATGTGATTTTAGAAATTAAGTGATTTTGATTAAGTTCAAGCAAAATTTTGATAAGTTGTTATAAACTGAAAAGCAAATTTTTACCTAATTTATGCAAATATTTGCTTAGTTACTATAAATTGGAAGAACAAATTTTGATTAGTTTTTGCTGAAATTTAGCATAATTTTGAAGTTTCTAAGAATCAAGCGCAAGTTTTGCTTAACCACAATACAAATTTGGCAAACAGTTTTCTCCGTGTAAATAGTTTTAACTTAACCGTTAGGTCAGTGTAAAAAGTTCCATAAAATTGACTGAGTAAAAAACTGACTCAAAAGTGGTTTTTGTTGTAAAAATTGCTTTTTTGACTACCTTTCATATGATTTTGAATGGATAATTTTTCTAGCTTTGCTTAAAAATTGTTTTACTGTTTTTGTCATCAAAACAACCTTTGATATTTTTTGGCGAAATTTATTTTTTCCAAAATATTGTTTTTATATTTTTTACAAAAAATTAAAGTCTAAAAAATAATTTATATGAAAAAATCAATATCTCTTTCCAATCAAAAGTTATGGCTAAAAATCTACTTTTTCATACCATCTTTTTATATATAAAAATGTATCGTGGTTTGTTCGGATGCTTAAAACTTGAAAACGACTGGACCAACTTGGATACTTCTTTCTGCGGCTTTGTTCGTTATTACTACGTGAGGGTTTAAGAAAAAAGAAAAGTAAAAAATTCTTTACAGGTGGCGCTATAGGCGCACATTTCGTTTTTCAGTTCAATTCGGACGTTTTCGTAAATTACCCTGATATTCGTAAATTACGAAAAAACCGTTGAACTGATATTTATGAAATTTTCAGAGAAACTGAAGCAACGTCTAAAGAGTGTTTCTGTGAGTTTGGTGCCAGTTAAACAAGGGGGCGTGGTACCTACCATACAAGCCAAATTTGCACTATCACCCACAAATAATAAATAAAGATATATCGATCAGACGGTTTTGATCGTAAAAAACTAAAATTAAGGAATTTTTTTCAGATATTTACTGTCAGCCGCTGCACAAAAATGGGCGTGGTCACACTATATATACGCCTATTTTTCCGAAATCATGCCAATTCCGTAGTTGTACATGTTTTTATAGTGAAACATGGTATGTAGGTTCTCCAAGTGGCAGTCACTATACAAATTAATGTTGCCACACCCACTTTTACTGCCCACAAAATCAACAGAACTTGTTTATATCAGACAGTTTACGTCGGATAATACTAAAATTTGGTAATTTAGTTCATATGCCTGAACCGATTGTCATGAAATTTCAGAAAGTTATTGAACACATACCAAGGAGGGTTTTTGCATTGGAAAAAGGGCGTGGCACCTCCTACACAGCCCACATTTGCGATATTAAATGGCTTTGGGATTATAGGTCGTACAGCTTCGGAATTCGGTATTTAAACACAATTTGCATGTGTCATTTCACTAAAAACCATATAACCCAAATTTTCGATATTGTATAGCTTTGGAGTTATAGGCCTCACAGCGACGGAATTCAGTATTCGACCACAATTTACATACAGTTTCACTGATAACTTTTTACGAGTGTTTGGCAACGGGGGCGTGGCAGAAACGCACCGGGTTTTAGCTAATGTACAGGGTGTCCCGCGATAGAGTGCAACTATTTAAAGAGGTGAGCAACAAATCAAATGGGAGGGGAGCGTCTATTTTCACACCCTTAGGAGTTACAGGGTTAATTAGTTATTCATGACTTTGATGCACATTATTGTTTTTTTTTCAGAAAAATTAACTCATGTACAACTTATTTTTAGGGCTCATTTGAAAGACAATGAATTAACCTATCTAACGGTACAATAAAAAATTTCACTTCGAACAGTTCTTATCATTTTAATTTTTTTTTTTTACAAAATACAATTACGTAGAAGATAATATCATTATATTTTCAGTTTAGCGTAATTTTTAAAGTTCAACCAACTTTGAGTTTTGCTAAAAACATTTAAATTTAATTCGCAAAACTCAAACTTTAAATTTTGTAGTTTTAACAGATTGATTTCATCATCACACGAGCACAGCTCGGTAACGAATAGATCGGGTTCTTTGATAACCCGTTAGAAAGGTTAATTCATTGATTTTTAAATGAGCTCTTAATATAAGTTTCCGTTGGTTAGTTTTTCTACTAAAAACAATAATGTGCATCAAAGTCATGAGTTACTAATTAAGCCTGTAACTCATTAGGGTGTGAAAATAGACCCCTCCTTTCATATCATTTTTTGCTCAACTCGACATCACCTTTCATCTCTTAAATATACCCTGTATAAAAAAATCCAAGTGTTGTTAGAGCCCAATTAGACCGAAATGCAACAATTGGGCTTATCCTGAATATAAAGATGTACGAAAAAAATTCACAAAACAAGTATTTTATGCTTTTAATATAGACAAAAGCATTACGTTCCAAGAAATTAACCTATTTTTATCGAGCATATTTGGCAAGGTCCGAAAGGGATAATATGTATTATATATTGGGATTAAATAAGAAGAAATGCGCATTTAATTATAAATACCTGCAAGCTGGGTGAGAAGCTGCCACTGCCATAAGTTGGTGAATTCGATATAGAGTCGTGTTGCATGTTCCTGAAGGTATATATTTTTGGAAATTAGTTAATGTTGTTGATGATTAGTTAATGCGATTAAAAATATGATAACTGTCTAAATCAGTATGAAAAGTTAAAAATTGTAAACAGTTAATAAACAGGTAGAAAAAGTGTTGAATTTATAAAAGATTAAATAAATTGAAAAAAGTTTAAAATAGTAACTAGTTGAATGAAATTATTTTATGAGCAAGAATTTATTTTATTTTTATAAAAAAACGTTGTAAAAAAGTTTAAGTAACACATTAAATTAAATAAAGTTATAAACGATAACGACAATAACTAGGAAACCTACCTTCAATGTGATATTATTTGTAATTATATATATAATAATAACGAACTGTATTACGATAGAAAACAAACTCCGATTATAATGGGAGTTGAGAATATTGAATTTACAGATAGCAATGAATGAATATGAGGTAGAAATGATGGACAACAGATACTGATTTTGTCAATTAAAACAGCTCTTTAGCAGTGGAAAAACCAATTTAAACGGCTCATTTGTCATATTATAAAAAATACTAACTATGCTGATTTTGTCGTTACTAAGCGACAGGTAATCACTAACCTGCTTTCACTAATCTCTTATTCAAAATTTTTAAGAACTTTTCGAACATTTTTTTAAAAATTTACTTAAAAATTATTGTTGTCATTCATTTCACTTTTTGTTATATTATACTTTTTATGATCATTACTTCTTATCATTTTAATTCTTGGCACCTTATGAACTATCCAAACCGTTTTCAAGTTTCAAGAGAATATAAATTGAATATCAGGAATTCCATTCGAAACAGCGAAAACATTAAAAATGTAAACTATAAAATTACTCTTAATATTCAGAATGTACTCCTGTCTCTTACAACTGCAGCAGTTGTATCAGAGTAAATTGAAAATTTCAACATTCCAACACTTTTTTTATTGCTTAAATAATGTATATGAGGTAAGTTTGAATTCTTTCATATATCTTCTTTTATATAAATTTTTTAATTTCAATGGGTTTTTTTTGGTGAACGAATTATCTTCGACGTTCGAAAATTTTATTATTTTGATGACGCCACTTCCTGTAAGGGAGGAGAGTTTTTATACAAATTTCAAACTCAGAATACATTTTAAATTTCAAACCTTTTTTGAGTAAAATATCACTTCAATATATTTTTGTTGAATTTATGTAGATTTTGCTATTATTCACGTAACTTTGTTTGGGATATGGGCAGGGTTTCCATTACATTGGAACTCGCATCGCACACTCTCTTCAAAAGCGACACAACTCAAAATTTTTACATTTTCAGGAGAGGCAAAAAACAATTTTTTTTTCTTCAAGGGACTCCATACAAGACAAAGAGACAAAACTATTGTTTTTTAATTAACCCATCAATTCCCATGCTTCTGTCTGATGGCAGAATATTATTTTTTTTTGTGTTAATTGACGTGTTTAGATATTTAAAACATGAAAAATAAGAAAAAAAATGTACATCCCTTGTTTTTTTTGTAAGGGGGGTGTCACCTACAGGTGACACTGGGCGTAATTTATACTTATAACTTAATATGGTAATAAGAAGAATACGACTTATTTCTATTACAAGTTACATTCAATAACAACAATTTGCAAAAACAAGTATTTACAGTATTTACCCTTTTGGCATTTTTATAACAAAAAAAAGTTTCAAAACCACTTCGACGCACAAAAATTTCAAAACTGTTTGAGACAAATGAATAATTTGACAGATGATGTATGTATCAGGGTTGCCAAAAAAAAATATAAATACTACCGTGTGCTTACTTTATAGAAGTAGTAAATTTTTTCTCATTTTTTTTTGTTTTATAGGATAAATAAATTCTTCAATCTCTGTCACCTACAGTTGACACTGGGAATTGACGAGTTAAAGACTAAAAATATGTGTACAAAATTAAGACAGCCGAAGTAGGTGATTACTACGAGAGAGGGTGATTACTAAAGTGAAAATTTGGAAATTTTGAGTTGTGCCTCTTTTGAGGAGGGTGTGCTATATGAAAATTTTAAAAAGATTTTATTTTTAATTTTATAAAAGATGCTAGTAATTTATATAGTTTATAGAAGTACTTGAATTTATATTATTAACATAATAATTTGCTGATGGTTTTAAAAAACGACTCCAGGAGGTCGGACACCAAAAAACTAGAAAAGATGTCTCCACCCCAGCGCCACCTATCAGATCCAAATTTTGTCGAAGACTTTTTTTTATTAAAACATTATAAGATGTGAATTTGAGCCAAATTGGTCAATAAAAAATTGACCTCAGCGAGACCCTAGGGCTGAGTTTACCACATAGAAAAACAATCCGGAGCACCACACGAACATATGGTGTGTGTATATTAGGCTGGGTCGATTTGTATGCAGGTAAAAAAATTGATATTTTCTGGGCGATTTTCGGATCCGGCATGAAAAGTTATTAAAAAAAAAACAAAGGAAGCGATAGTGGTGCACTTTACCCTAGTGCCCTTTACGATAGTGGCGCTGTTGTTGCTGTGGCAGTGTTTAAATGGGTTTTTGAGAGTATAACTCTGAAACGAATTAAGAAATTGTCACTTCACTACACTACACCATTACTTTTTATGCAAACAAAATTTAAAAAATACAAATTGAATAAAAATAAACCAAAAGAATCTTGAATTTTTATACTAGGCTTGATTTTTCGATCATATAAAAAGTTTTTAAATTTTTATGACAGAAACTTTAAATCAACCCTACATTTATGCATATCATATGAAAGAACATTGTGCGAAATAAAGAAATTCGTTAATTTTTTTTTGGAAAATTTGGAAATGAAAAAGGTTGAAACGCGATTGGACGGACAATTAATCGAAGTTTAAAACAAAAAAATAAATTAATTCTTTGTAACATGACCGAGCTTTTCACTTTCATAACACGAAACTTTTCTAATAAAAGACATCTAAACCAAGAATGTTACTTACTACAATGTTACTTCTTGCATGGCAGATTATTTACCTTAAATATTCATGGTGTTTGATGAATCTGTGGACGATGTATGTTTGGCGATGACAAAAAAGCTAAAAAATTTGGGTATAAATGGTTACATATAAAAACGTAATGGCTGAGGCACAAAGTGTGAGTGTGTAACTTTGGCGCCGAAGGACCTTTGTGTAAACCCCCTCTGCAAACAAAGGCACACCCCAGAGAATTATAAATTCCATGTAAAGCTTCTTGACAACATACAGTTTAGCCGTTCGCAGTCGGTATAAAACGAGTAGGTCCAGTTTTTGATACATTGTTTACAAAATTTAATAAAACTCAGCAGAATAGCTTCTAAGAAGCTCTCTTTATGTCCCTTCTGAAATGGCCAAATTGTTTTGGATTTTTTGTATATACAAAAGCACAAAATTTGCGAATAATTACGTGAAAAATTGGGAGCATTTTGTTATGATTCAGAGGGTTTATATAAATATAAATTCTCGAGTAACCGCGTATATCATCTTGTATATATATATAATGTTTGGTGAGGGGTACAAATTTCATATTTATTAAAATTTTCATATATAGAGTTTTGCTAAATGTGTAAAATAAATATATAAATAAAATGTAACTAAACAGGAATTAAAAGTGTGTCATATTTTTTTTGGAAGTTAGGTATGCAATATAAATCGTAAATCAGAGAGTGTCTGGATAGGTTTCATTCGGAACTTTAGAGCAGAATTAAAAATTTTTTGAAGCAAACCTGCCATTGAGCTTGCTAACTTCTTCTGAATATGAACTGCTAATTAGATTTGGGATTATGGCCAGTTTTAATGAGGTCATAAGCAAAAAAAAAAAAAACAAAAAAAAAAAATGGGACGTAATCCCAATATAAATTTCATCACAAAAAAATTGATTGATGTTGTTATCACCATTGCGTACAAGGGTTATCTCCCAAGCGGTCAGAACTCCCATTTTATGTTATGACCGCTTAATAAGCGGTCATAATCCCAGATCCAATTTTGGGGCTTATGTCCGCAAAAGAAGGGGATGCAATCTCAAATTTGAAATTTAGTGGTACATTAATTTTGTCACAATGTTTGTCTCTCTGTGGACACGATAAGACCCGTATCTTTTGAGTTAGCATCTTGAAATTTGGTATATTTTCTTTCTCTTTGTCGAACCGCAATAAAAATAGATTTAAAAATATAATATTAGTTAAACTTAAGACTTTTTAAACAGTTTTTGGAGCATTTTTTTGTGAAGCAACAATGTGGAAACTTACTGCCAATATCAGTCATCAGTTAGAAATCGTTATAGATTTCTTCTACATCATTTTGGTCGTTATGAGCGTCCAAACCCTCAAACCATCACCAAATTTCGAACCAATTTTACACTATTGGACATTCATCATTCAACCAGAGCGCATAGAGCCAGTAATTTTGAGAATATTGCTGCAGTAGTAGAGAGTGTTCGTGAAAACCGTGAAAAATCTATTCGTCGCCGATCTCGAATTTTGTCGAAATTTGAAAAGTGGACCCACAGAATGGACCATTTAAGAGCTAGTCGTGTGCAACATTTGAACGAAATAATTTTTAGACATTGAGTTGTAGCAACTAGGGAGTCCAATCCCGGAATTGGGATTTTCTCGATTCTTACTCTCGATACTTACTCGAGATTTTCGATCCTGATAATCCCGGGATTAGTTTGGGATTGAAAATTTTAAGAAGTAAATAATTCAAAACGTTTTTAATACAATTTTTAGTTATTTATTATTACTTGAAACTAAAAAATGTAAATTAATTCATTTATAATGCAACAAAAACAAAACACGTTAAGGGTATTCACGATTGCGTTGTTTTCAGTGTAGTTTAAAACCCCGTGGTATTGATACCACACTTTACCGAGTGATTTTTATATTTTTTATTGTTTTACATGAAATCTCTAAAAACCAAGTGTGGTAATTTTAAATATCCCAATAATATGTTTAACGAACGTGGTTTCTAAAGTTCCATAAACAACTGATCGGTGTCCAGTTATTTTCTAATTGCAAAAATAAAAGAAGCTCAAAATGCAAGTTAAACTTTTTGATGCCATGTATTAATAATATATATCAAATTGGATAGTTAATTTATTTGCATAGTAACAAGAAGCTATAGTGGGAGGTTTCCAACCACAAATTCTATTTAAAAGGGTGCTCATATTGTGATTTTCAACTATGGCAAAAAATCCATACTACTATACCACACAATTGTGAATACCCTTATGGTTTAAAAACAAAGAACTTAAATAGTATTAATGACTAGCGCATTGTATTAATTTAACCCTTGCAGTGGATTTGCCCAATATATTGGACACGTCAGAATATAACCGCCAAATAACTTTTTTTTTTGAAAAATCTATAAAAAAAAACCACTGAATATTTTCTCAAATTTCCTTTTTTTATTTGAAAGTACAATCCTTCCGGTTAATAATTTAAAATAATTTCATTCAAATGGCTGCCTCGGCTGGCCATGCAGTAGCCTACACGATCGGTCCAATTTTTAAGCACATTATCGATTGTGTGCAGCTGTATTTCACCAATGGCTTCGCGAATATTGTGCTTTAAAGCGTCAATTGTCTCTGGCTTGTCGGCGTAACACTTATCTTTGAGGGCACCCCACAAATAATAGTCCAACGGTGTCAAAGCGCAGCTCCGAGGTGGCCAAACGACATCAGCTTTGCGGCTGATAATGCGATCTTCAAAAACAGGGCGCAAAACATCGAGTGTAGCTTCGGCTGTGTGGCACGTAGCGCCGTCCTGTTGAAACCAAATGTTGCCAAAATCCTCCTCTTCAACATGGCCCGATAACGATCGCCATTGACTGTAACGGCCACTGACGGCCATTGACTGTAACGGCCTTACTCATTTTCGAAGAAAAATGGCCCAATTATGCCTCTGGACCAAAATCCGCACCAAACAGTGACTCGTTTTGGGTGCAGCGGCTTTTCAATGTATGCGTGCGGGTTTTCTGTGCCCCAAATGCGAGAATTTTGCTTATTTACATACCCGCCAAGATCAAAATGAGCTCCATCTGAAAAGATGATTTTTTTGGCAAAATCGGCATCTTCTGTAAGTTGATCGCAGGCCCACTTAGCGAAGCGAAAACGCATTGGATGGTCAGTTGGCTTCAACTCCTGAACCAATCAGACTTTGTATGGCGTCATACCAAGGTCTTTATGCAAAATTCTTCTCAATGATGTCTCCAAAATGTTCAATTGTTGAGAACGACGGTGAATTGATGTTGATGGCGCTTCACGCACACTTTCTGCCACAACAGCAATATTCTCGGGTGTAGGCACTGCTTTTGGCTTTTCACGCTTTGTTTTATCGATGAGGATGCCAGTTTCTTTCACTTTTTTCACAACATAACGAACATACGGAGCTGACGGTGCTTCTCTTCTTCCAAAATCCGTACGCAATTTTCGCACACATTCTGCAACATTACCATGATTTTCAAAGTAATGTCGCAATATTTTCCAGCGTTGTTCAAGCGTATACAGAACCATATTCGTTCAGCGGAAGGATAAAACTAATTATCTGTCGGATCAGACATGAGCTAAGTGTTACCATTCACGAAATAAGCACTAGTTGAAAAAAAAGTTAGATGGCGGACCCTATGATAAAAATAAATTTAGAGATATATTTGATATTCAAGTCAGTTGGATTTTCGATTTTGTGGCGAAGAAAAGCAAAAAAAAAATTTTGTTTGCCTGTTTTATAAGAAAAAATCAAATCAATTTGTATGGCTTTAAGGATAAGAATATTAAGAGGGTTTAAAATACAAAGATCTTAAGGGTTGAGAAACCTTTAACGGATTAAAAAAAAAGACTTTGTGCCGAATAGGAGCAAATCAATTTTTTCTTTGTACAAGCTTGTAAAACGTAAGTAGCGCAGGTTAAAATGAAAGGTATGTTTTTTGCATCTTTTAAGGACCTAAATGACAGGACCTAAATTTTTGCATCTTTTAAGGACCTAAAAAAAATTATTTTGTTCTTAGTTTAGCCTAGGAATTGAGAGGTTGAAGAACAGTTTAAGGTTTTACTATATAAATGTTACCTTTTTTTGTACACCGTCTTCATATATTTTTTTGAGTTTAAAGCAAATTAAGGTTGGAAAAGACTTTTCAAATTAAATTTTTTGTTTTAATTATTTTTAAAGTAATACATTAAGCTGATCTACGCGTCTTATTTTTCATTAGAGAGTTTTGTTCGAATATTATTACAAATATAATTCGCTGATCAGAAGCACCTTTCTGATTCTATGCTAGTTGGAGAAATAGTTGTACGATAATTATAATTATAATTGTAAGCAATTTGTAAGTTTCGATCACGCTTGCCTTCACCATAAAACAAAATTATTTCCTAAGTCAGAATATCTGACAATTTTGAAATGCATAACTGACTTCCCGATGTTGCAAATTCTTCTAAAACTATGTAAAGTCCTTGCTCCAGTGATTCACACTCATCGTCCAAACAATCTTTTTCAGCCTCAATAAAATTTTTTCTAATTCTATATTCAGATCAACTTAAACTGAAATGTTTGCATTTACATGAATATTTATAATAGAAATTTTTTTATTTAAAAATCCCGGGATCCCGGATTTTGGATCCCGGATTGACTTCCCTAGTAGGAACCGAACTATCATTCCAAATAAAGATTTGCATCAATACATTGATTTTTATGTATTTTATTTAGAAAACAATGTAGGAAGCTCTTATTGGATCACCCTTTAATTGGGCAATTCACAGTTCATTGTAGATAATGTTTTAATATACTAATATATTAATGTACTAATTTTTGAACACTGTGAGCACAACTTAAGTGAAAAGTATTAATTTTAATTTTCAAAACAGCTGAAAACAGAAAGGCTGACTCAATCATGGGGAAGAAACAAAAAATTTTGAATGGATTGTGTGTGCAGAGATCATCTTCATCAAAACTACTTATGGGCCGAATAAACAACACAAATTATTTGCGCAAATCGGAGGAGAGGAAGATTGTGCAAATATCAAAATCATTTTGATTTTTACGCAACCAGTTGCACAAACCGCACAAACCGGCCACGGACAGCACAACTGTAGCTAGATTCCAGGATTTGCTTTATGCTCTCTGTTCCTTATTTAATTTATTAAAAATGTTTTTTTAGGAAATGGACGCTAACAGAAAATGCATAACAAAATATTTTTATTCCAATATTTAGAGGAGCATTGTGACTTTGGTCAAGATAGCTAACATCATTTGCCTTAAAATTCAAATTAAAATAATTATGATGAAAATAGTCTCTCTTAAAATTTTATTATTTTGGCTACAACTTCAATTGGTGCCGGGACATAGCCCCAAATTTCAAATTTGGGATTATGACCGCTTTAAAAGAGGACATAATCCCAAATGGGGGTTCTGACCTCTTGGGATTATGTCCGCTTTTAAGAGGTCATAATCCCAAGTGGTTTCTGTTGTTTATCTTAAAATATGTCTTTATTGAATATCGTCTAATTCACAATAGGTTAAAAGTACATATATAAGAGTAGTGATGTGAGTGAGTAATAGTAGTTATACAGTAGTAGAATAGTAACATAAGAGTATTAATATAAGTAATGGTAAGTGTTAGTAGTATTATTTACATAGTAGTATTTATATTTATAATACATATCTAACATCTCTTCCGATGAATATAGTTCTCATTAATGCTTATTATTTCTTACAAAGTTATTTTTTTAACAGTATTTCAAGTAAGTTTTAATTTTTTTTTTTTTTTTAAAATAATTTGAGTCACAATATAAAAACTTATTTAACTCTATAAAACTGAGTTTGTTTAACAATCCTACCAGACTTTGTAGAATACTGTTCTTTTCCAATGTTTGTGTTTTCCTCCAATCTTCTATCATTACAATTTTCTTCTTTTTCAAGATTTTCTGAATTTTCAGAACAGATCGGTAAGTCATCATTCATTGGAAAATCAATAAAAGTGTATCTCACTTTTAAGTGTATTCTGTTTCTCCTATATTTTACTTTTTTAGAATCTTCTATTATGTAAGACCTGTTGCATTTCAATACTTTTACTATAGTTGCTGGTGCTCAAGTTGAATTAGGATTTTTTTTGAAAAATACTGAATCACCTATTTTCAACAGACTTAATGATTTTTTATTTCTGTTATAGTATTTGCAACTTCGCCAATTATTTTTTTCAATGCATTTTTTGTATTCTGAAAACATCACAACATTAGGTTTTAATCTATCTTGCATGACTGGTATATTTATCCTTAAGTTTCTTGACATAAGTAGTTGTGCTGGTGATGGTAATCCACTTTTTGAAGAATTTCTATAATGCAAAAGTGCAATGTACGGATCAGTATCCATTTCTTTTGATTTTTTTAAAATATTTTTTATAATTCTAACTGCGCTTTCAGCTTGCCCATTTGACTGTGAATGATATGGGCTAGTGACAATATGTTCTATATCCCATTCTTGTAAAAAATTTTTAAATTTGGCTGATTGAAATGGAGGACCACCATCAGACACTAATGACATTGGAATGCCATGACGTGCAAAAATAGATTTTAAGTTAATAATAACATTTTCTGCCGTTGAATCATTTTTTAGTAAGGCAGTTTCAATATATTTGGAATAATAGTCCGACACTATGAGATATGTCGAATTATCAAAGTGCATTAAAGCAATGCCTTACTGTTGCCATGGAACTCTACAAATTTGATAGTTTTGTAAAGGTTCTTTTTGATTCGATGAACTAAACTTAGCACATACTTGACATTGTTCTATTAAATTTTTTATGTCTACTGTCATGTTGGGCCAATATAGTATTTCTCTAGCTAAACCAAGACATTTACCTATACCTTGATGCCCCTCATGTATCTTACGCAACATTTCTGTTTGCATAGACTGTGGTACAATTAATTTCATACCTTTGAACACAATATCATTTATGACGTTAATTTCATTTTGAAAATTCCAATAACACTTCAACATAGAATGCACTTTTTCTTTACTGTCTGGCCACCCTTCAAAATAATATTGTTTTAAATATTTTAATACTTCATCACAATAAGTCGCTTGTCGTAATTTTTTAAGATATTCTTCACTTATAGCTAAGCTTGAATAAATAGCATTGACATGACAGTGCAAATCTGATTCACATTCGGGAATGAAATGATCTTTTATGGCTGCTCTGGACAAAGTATCTGATATATACATTTCTTTGCCAGGAACATGTATAACTTCTATGTCATACCTCTGCAAAGCAAGCATCATGCGTTGCAATCTAAGTGGTACCTCATGTAGAGGCTTATCAAATAAATAAACTAAAGGCTTATGATCAGTGTGGACCGTAACCCTGTGCCCATAGACATATTGATGAAATTTATTGCATCCGAATTGTAACGCAAGCAATTCTTTTTCAATTTGCGCATAATTGAGTTGTGAATCTGTCAATGTTCTAGAACTATATGCAATTGAACGTTTATCCTGTATTATGACTGCACCCATTGCTGACTTGGACGAGTCAACTGATAATACTAGCGGCAAATTTGGATCATAATGCGCCAAAACTGGTGCATTTGAAATTGTATGTTTTAAGTCATTAAAACATTTTTTGCAATTCTCGTCCCATACCCATTGAGATTCATTTTTTAATAAATTTCTAAGAATTTTTGTTTTATCTGACATATTTTGAATAAAAGGACTTAAGTAATTTAACATGCCTAAAAATCTTTGTAGGTCTTTAATGCTTTTAGGAGTTGGCATGTCTCTTATGGCTTTGACTTTTTCAGTGTCAACTTTGACACCATCTTTATTAAAAATATATCCTAAAAAGCAAACCTCTTTCATTAAAAATTTACATTTGGATTTGTTCAATTTCAAATTTACTTTTCGAGCTCTTTCTAAAACTTTGTTTAGTCTTTCATTGTGAATTTCAACACTTTCACCATATATTAAAAAATCATCTACAAATATAAGAACTCCTTCTATGTCACCAAATAAGTCTACCATGACTCTATAAAAAATTTCTGTCGCGGCATTAATACCAAAAGGTAATCTTAAATATTTGTCTCTACCAAATGGCGTTTGAAATGTGCAAAGTTCTGAGCTAGATTCATCCAACTTTAAGGACCAAAATCCAGAGAAAGCATCTAAGTGAGAAAAATAAGCCGCTCCTTTTAATTTTGACCTAATTTCGTCTATATTCTGAATCGGATAGTGTTCCCTCATAATATTTTTATTTAAGTTTCTTGGATCAAGACATACTCTTAATTTTCGATTTGGTTTGACAGTTATAACCACAGAGCTTACCCATGGCGTTGGTTTTGTTACTTTTTCTATGACTTTCATATCTTCCATATGACTCAATTCTTCACGTAAATCTTTAAGTAGTGCAAATGGTACTTTTCGCGGTGGATCTACACATGGAACAGCACTTTCTTGTATTTTTAGATGACAGAGGAGAGGAAGACACCCAAGACCTTGAAAAATATCACTATATTCATCAATAATCGCTTGACAGTCATTTTTTTTTATAGTAAATACTCGTTTTAGAATGCCAATCTTTTGACACGTAGGTAACCCTAAAACAGTCGGACATTCTAAATAAGTAACTACAAATATGACATTTTCTATTAAATTGTTTAATTTGCATTCAAGTCTACATTGACCAACTATTGGAATATCTTTACCTCCAAACCCTGATACTTTGACATCAGATGCACTTAAATGGTTTTCTGCAAAATTTAAATTTTTGTAAGTTAACAATGACATTATATTTATGTCTGCCCCTGAATCTAAAATGCATTTAACAGCTTTATTGTTTATATTGACATCTACACTCCATGCTTTGTCCGAATATTGACTTTTTTGAGTGACTGTGCCTATAAAAAATCGTTCAACACTATTGTCTTCTTCAAAATTATGACTACGCTTGTTATCTACATTATTACTATGCGACTCTAAATTTCTAACATTTTTATTTTTATAGCATAATCTAGCGAAGTGACCATATAAGTTACAAAACCTGCATCGGGCATTCATGGCTGGGCATTTGAACCTATGCTTTTGTCCACATCTTCCACACGCTTCTATTGACGATGACTTTGACTGCTGACTATATTTGTTATTGTGGTTGGGAGAGAACTGTGACTGCTGATTGTATTTATTGCGTTGACTTGGAGACCATCGCCTTATTTCACCACTATTTGACACCGCTGACGAATTTGTTCTCAGCTGACCGAATTTTCTGTTGTTTCTCTGATGATTTACGTGGAGAACATTCTCGGAGTTACTCGACACAGAATCCTTTATGAATTTTTCTGAATTTTGTTGAGCCATTATAATGGTTTTTGCTATCTCTGTTGCTTTCTCTAATTTTAAATCTGGCTCTTGTAATAGACGTTGTCGTACATGTGACAGACTGGAGCACATGTTGGCTATGAAAATGTCTCTTACTAATGACGTCCTTAGAGATTGGAACTCACAATTGGCGCTCATATTTTCTAAGTCGATTATAAATTCATCAATACTTTCAGATGGACCTTGTCTTCTGGTGAAAAATTTATGCCTTATCATGGTTAGATTTTTCCTTGGTTCGAAATATTTGTCAAATTTGTCTTTGACTGCATTTAAAGTTGAATTATCCATATCCATGCTGAATGAGTTGTATATTTCCAAGCCTTTGCTTCCCATGGAATGCAGCAAAATGGCGATTTTACGTTTTTCAGTGGCTTTGTCTAAGCCTGTTGCAAGCATGTAAAGTTCAATTTGTTGCCACCATTTTTTCCACTCTGCAGCATTGTTATTCGTAACATCTGATGAAATATTTAACTTTGACAATGTTGAACTCGCACTGGAGAGCACATGCTCTACGACCTCCGGCTTAACCTCTTTTTTATTTTCATCTCCAGGCATCTTCCAATCTACCTTTAGTTCTTGTAAATTCGGATTTTTTTTTAGTAACTGTGTGTCGATTGTAGCTTTATTTAACTTGATTTATATATTTTGAACTTTTATTTGGCTTTTATGCATAGGTTTTAACTTTCACTTCTGACACCATGTTGTTTATCTTAAAATATGTCTTTATTGAATATCGTCTAATTCACAATAGGTTAAAAGTACATATATAAGAGTAGTGATGTGAGTGAGTAATAGTACAGGGTTGCCCATATTCGACGGACCCATCTGGCAACGCCATAACTTTTGACAGAGATGTCAGATCGCTTAATGACATACCGCGTTTGAAGCGTCAGTCCAACCAGATTTTTACCATGGAACAATATACGCCACGCGAGCGCTCTGAAATAGTTGAAATTTACATTCAACAGAAGAAGTCAATTGTGAAAACTCAACGTGCTTTTAAAAGATTAAAAAATGTGAGAAGTGCGCCTTCTAAGAACACCATTAAGCGTTTATACGAAAAATT
Organism: Dichetophora obliterata; assembly: GCA_963920525.1. Taxonomy (NCBI): domain Eukaryota; kingdom Metazoa; phylum Arthropoda; class Insecta; order Diptera; family Sciomyzidae; genus Dichetophora; species Dichetophora obliterata. The sequence goes on from OY986440.1 coordinate 7,552,169, forward strand.
TTCGACTGGTGAGGCTCTTTCTAATCCGAAGAGGCCAAATAAAAGTCGACCAAGGCGATCGGCCGAGAATATCGCTGTTGTACGAGCCAGTGTTGAGAGGTCCCCAAGAACATCCCAAAAACGCCGTTCTCAGCAGTTGGGCATGGCTCGGTCCACTTTACAACGGATTATTCGCGTTGATTTGCATTTGTTCCCGTACAAAATTCAATTGACGCAAAGATTGTTGCCTGCGGACAAGCCTCGTCGATTGGAATGGGCCCAAAGAGTCTTCGAAATGGCCGAAGATGACGAGGAATTTTGGAACAAAATTATCATGTCCGATGAAGCCCATTTCACATTGAATGGGACCGTAAATAAGCAAAAGTGCCGTATTTACGCCACTGAAAATCCTCAGGAGATTCAAGAAGTGCCTCTTCATGACGAAAAAGTCACAGTTTGGTGCGGCGTTAGTGCGAAAACGGTCATTGGGCCGTTTTTCTTCCAAAATGAAAATGGCCATGCTGTTACCATCAACCAGGAGCGTTATCGCGAAATGATGACCAATTTTGTGATGCCAATTATTCGTCGAAAGCGTATGAGGCAGTTCTGGTTTCAACAAGACGGCGCTCCACCGCACACAAGTCGCATAACAATCGATTTTCTGAAGAATTTGTTTCCGGTTTGATGTCGAAAAGTGGTGATTTGGACTGGCCACCGCGTTCGCCCGATTTGACGCCCCCTGACTTCTTCTTGTGGGGATATTTGAAGTCAAAGGTTTACGTTAACAAGCCAAGGACCGTAGAAGAGCTCAAGGACAACATTCGTGAAGAAATAGCCGCTATTCCGGCCGAAATGTTGGCGAAAACGATGGAAAATGCTGCAAAAAGGGCACAATACGCCATCAACGCCAGAGGCGGCCATTTGAGAGATATCATATTCAAAAATTGATGTAAACAAATCTACTTGGAACAAATTAAATGATTAAGACTGCCAACCGCCAAATTTTTATTTTTTTCTTTGATTTTTTAAAAAAAACATGGGTCCGTCGAATATGGGCAACCCTGTAGTTATACAGTAGTAGAATAGTAACATAAGAGTATTAATATAAGTAATGGTAAGTGTTAGTAGTATTATTTACATAGTAGTATTTATATTTATAATACATATCGAACAGTTTCAACAAATACAGAGTTTTCAATCGCCATATAAGTTATATGAAATGGTCTTTTAATTTTGTGTCATAACTTTGGCTAAGGTCATGCTAAAAGCTCCATATTTTGTGTGTTTATAGTGTTATGTGCGTGGAACACAGCTGCATCAATAACTCAGATCAGTCTTAAGTCGACCTAAGCTGTTTTTTCTTAATACAGATATAAGAAAAAAACGATTGCCCTTGTACGAAATGGTGGTAACAACATCAACAAGGTCAAATCAATTTTTTTATGTTTTTTTTACGATAAAATAATTTGCCCTTATAGACAGCGAAGCAGGTGTTGGACCTACTAAAAAGAGAAAACTAAGTACATTTACCCAGTAGTTCGCGGCACCATTGGCGAGCTTTTCGTGATGTTTTCTTGAAGGAAGTTTCTGCATGAGCTGCTGGACTTAAAAAAAATTCATAAAAAATATAATTCAAAGCAGCGGTTTTCAGCGCCTAACTTCTTCCACTCTATTACAACAACTTGAAGATATTCATGATTGTTGTTATTCGCCGAATCGTTCAGAGGCTAAACTGCAACAATACAGCGTTTTCACTTCTCCAACGTTTCGGTATAACATTCCTTCACGAATTTTATTACACGTTTCGATTTTAATTCCTTGACGAATTTTCTTTATATTCCTGTCTACTTTTCGTTAACGAAACTTCCTCAATATTTCGATATTGGGTTCGTGCATTGCGTCTTGCACGAATTTGGAACATTTATATGAAATTTTCGTCAATGAAATGTATGGCCAAATCAGCATGTTTCGTCAAGGATCAAAAAAAATCGTACATGATTCATTTGAGATTTCTTCAAGACTGGAACTACTGGGTAGTTTAAGTTTTAAGGCTGTGTGCAAATTGATCTTAATCAGCCCAGTGGGCATTTTAGCAAGTGCTCCGCAAAAGAAGGCATGCTAGCACTGCTATTATTGGCGTCGATACACCTTCCATGATCACTGCATTGATGAGTACTTCTGTAAGGCCTACCTTTTAAAGGTTCTGATTCTTTTCATATTATTTTATATGAAAAAATTTACAAAAAAAATTCCAAAAAAATTTATAAATACACAGAACAGTTTTTAAAAAAATTTAGATTAAAAAAAACAAAAAAAAATTTTTTTTTTGTGCGAGTTGGGTCTTGAACCCGGGCTCCCGAAAGCTTACTTTCATTTGTATTGATGCAAAATAAGCAATCGATTCTTAACAACCACGGTAGATAAGTGAGTAAGATGTCGGACCGCCGCATGAGAGGACCATGGTTCAAATCTGAAATTGTTAGTCGGCTTTTATTTGAAGTTGATATTTATATTGCTTTTCCTTCTAACGTGACTTCTCGAAAGAGCACTTCTGGTAGGTCTCTTTTGAGCAAGGAGAGCGGAAGGCCTGACAAATTTTCCCATTTCATATAAAAAAGCAAGTGTAATTGTATATGAGAGCGGCAGTACTCTAAAATCCATACGAAGGCCTGCTAGCAGCGCTGCCAATGCCTACTGGGAGTTGGCGCATTTTTATTATGTATGTGAAAGCTAATAGGGGGGGGTTCACATGGTCCTACATGCTGTCACGCCTGGTAGGACAAGTCTCGTATTTGACCGTTCGAACGCTCGATACAGCCGACTGACAACATGTTGGCTTGAATTTGAAAATTTTCAAATTCAAGGTTTGGTGAGCAGCCATTGTGAACACGTGTTGGACGAACACGCCAAGCATCGCCATTTCAAAACTAATGGCGAAGACAAGATAACATAAAAAGTTAAGTGAACAAAAATCGAAATTGGCAAAAATACACGGCTTTTTATGTTTACTTAAGATGTATTGTTAATTTTGTAAAAAAATAATAACAGAAAAAATGTTGATAGTACAGCTGCTGCCAAATCTACTACATGTTGTCTACACGAAATTTTTAATCCAAATGAGGTTTGACAGCATGTGTGATCGTTTGGCCGCTAAGCAAAATTTACAGTAATTCACCCATCACGCCAGGCGTGACAACATGTAGGATCATGTGAACCCCGCTAATGGGAGCGAGTTTAATGCTTGTGAACGTTACGTTGAGAAAACGCAATTTACGCTAGAGAAATTGAAAAAATTTAAACTTTTCTTGCGTAAATTGCGTTTTTGTCAGCACGTTACAAATACAAATCATTTTCCCATTCTTCATGCATCATTTTTATCTGTGCATTTTATCTGTAATTTGCTTAGCAAAAATCAAAGCAAAGCAACAGCCGGACGCACACGATTGAAAGCCACACGAACCCAGTGTGCCAAACGGATCCGTTACGAATCCGTAACGAACTCACTTCTTCGTACATTTTGTCCGAAACGGATTGCGTTTCGCATCCGGAACGGATCCTTTTTCGTATGAAATTCCTCTCTCCGTTACGGACTTCAGTTACGAATCCGTTTCGGACTTCAGATACGAATCCGTTTCGGACTTCAGATACGAATCCGTTTCGGACTTCAGATACGAATCCGTTTCGGACTTCAGATACGAATCCGTTTCGGACTTCATATACGAATGCGTTTCAGACTCTTTTGGCGGATTCGTAACGGGTCCGTCGAAACATAAGAAAGCGCAGTGCGTACTGACGGACTCGTAACGGGTTCGTAACGGATCCGCATCCGTTTTTGTGCACATTGGGAAGAAGCTTATAGTGTACATGTGTCGACGTCGCTCAAGCAGCATTTTGTTTCCAAACACGTGTGTTTGGGAAATTAAAATGTGCACGACCCTGATCTAAATACGACCTTAACTAAATTGTGTTGATAAAGCAGTGCTTCCCAATTTAGGAAATTAGGCTGTGTGCAAATTGATCTAAATGCGACCTAAACTAAATAGTGTCCATAAGGCAGTGATTCCTAATTTAGGAAGCATTTAGGTAGCTCGAGAATTTCCTAAATTATTTAGGAAGCACTGCCGTATCGACCCAATTTAATTTAGGTCGCATTTAGACCAATTCGCACACAACCTTAATAATCATATTAATTTTTGTGCGATTATTTTTGTCAATTAAACATTGAAATATTATTTTAAAATTGGGTCATTTTTCATTTCTTTTGGGTGATTTTTCATTTAATTTTTTCGATCATGAAATGAAATTTGGGTGATTTTTCATTTTCTTTAAAACAGTTTTCGGTGATTTTTCATTTTTTTTTTGGGCGATTTTTCATTTAATTTTTTGGGCCATTTTTCATTTGGACTATTTTTAATTTTACTTAAATACTTAAGTAACTACACAAATTAAACATTACATTCCTTTTTAATAATAAATAAAAAGAATTTATTAATCCAATTTAAATATAATAGTAATGTATATAACAATATATAAGCGTCCACTACTATAAATGCGGCCTTAATATAAACATCTTTACAAGGAAGAATTTAAAAATTTTATTAAGGATTATGTCCCCTTTTTAAGCGCTCATAATCCCAAATTCATTTTGGGAATATGTCCTCTTTTTTTTTTTGTACTATGACCGCTTAATAAGCGGTCATAATCCCAAATTCAATTTTTGGGATTATGTCCCTTTTTTTCAAGACAATTTGGGATTATGTCCCGGCACCTTTCAATGCTTGTACACACAAACAGAAAATGTGACAGTTCTCATAGAAAGACTTGTGCGCATCTACGGCGGATAAAGAAACTAGTTTTTAGCTAAAGGATGTGGAGCTTAAAATCGAATTTTAGCAGAATCGTTAAAATTTTGGATAACATAAGATTTAAAGCATTTTAGCGATTTTTTGCGATAATAAATCTACCGACTGAACTGCACAAACTCCGATTTGTGCAAATAATCTATTACCATTACCAGACAATTTTTTTTTGAGTCACGTAAAACAGCCCAGTAGTCCAAGTCTGAAAGAAATCTGGAATGAATCATGCACGATTTTTTCTTTCTCTTTGACGAAACATGCTGATTTGTTTATGCATTTCATAGACGAAAATTTCATGCAAAAGTTCCAAATTCTTGCACTGTTTTAAAGCTTTCTGTTTTCGATGAACGAAAACAAGACAGATTTGTTAAAGGATTATAGACAAATGTAACTCACGCAGTAAGTTTCTTTAAGAAATCATCATGAAATATTCGTGCACGATGCCTTGGACTGCAGGGAGCTGTTCACGAAATAACTCATTTGGGCCTATTCTGCGAAATCTTTTATGAAAAAATTCTGTTATTCTGTTATGATTTCCCAAACAAATTTTTGAGTTGTCAAAAAATCTGTTTCGAGACCAAAATTCGTATTCTGCACTGCAATCTTTTATGAAATCTGCTATAAATCATAGCAGATTTTTTGAACTGTCACCAAATCTTTTACAAAATCTTTTATTTGGTATTCTGCTTGACAAAATCTGCTATGAAATCTGTTATGTTATGTTATATAAGTCAAGCTAAATCAGATTGTTTTGTGTTTCGTTATGTTTAATTTATGAAACAAAGACTTGGAAGACTAAATAAATAACTTTAATCCGTGTAGTTTTTTTTTTAAATTGCATATAAAATGTATTTTCTATTTTTGTACAATAAATAAAAATTTATTAATGTTTGTATGTGTAAAAAATGCAGCATAAAAAATTATATAAATGTCAAGCTGACTTATATCTAGAAAAGAATTTATTCTACTTTCTTGAGTTCTAGATTTTGCTGCAGCTTTGGTTTTTAACAACGAGCTCGGCGTCCACCACCCCACCCCCACTACGAAAGTGGTGATATAAATTTCTTTGGATTAATTCTACTGTACTATTGTAGAAGTTGTTTGGTAGGATGAGCTACTTTTATCGCCACCGTGCAGTTTCCTTTGGAATTTACAGATATGGTGACCACCTTTGTACCCTTATCTAAATCAACTAACGGAATTGTAACAGATTTTTGTTTTAGAAGCTTGATAACAGGGTACCATAAAAGACCGAAAGGCAGAATACCAATTTTAACAGATCTTTTATGGTCGACATCTTTTATGATTCATAACAGAATAACAGAATAGCAGAATAGGACCAATTAACACTCTACAAAAGCATGCCTTTCACATCATATAAAAATGTGCATGAGTATTGTAGAAGCCAAGTCAGTGGCACATAGGAGCAGCAGAAGTAGCTCACGCATTCATTACCGACCTTCTTGTTGATGTAATGATGCTGTCTGGTCACAAGAAATTACTGGAACAATATCGAAAGGTTTTGTCTTCGATTATTTCAGTTATAGTTTTTTGTGAATCTTGATAGTTCGTGGAAAAGACCAATCCTCCAGTTTAGTAAATTCTGCTTCACGCAAAAATAAAAATTAGATTACAAATCATCCAGCATTACCTTTCGGATATTCCCTGGTTCGAATCCGGGTACGGGCATGAATTTTATGAATGTGACATGAATTTTATGAATGTGACATGAAATATGTCCACACATGTTACATTTGGCCTACACAAAAAAATATTCTTAATATGCATTTTTGGGTCAAATTGACACATCACTGATGTGCCTGGATCACAAGCCTGGCTTTTAACGTTCTGTTTATAATTCGCGCGATTATTAGTCATTATTGTTTTTCGTTGATAAGCGATTCAACATTATTTTTCTATGAAATAAATATACAAAATAGTAAAACAAATGAATTCTTCTTGGTTAGAACAATCCGCTAGTGATGATAGTGAAGAGGAATATATGCCAGATGAAAATTAAGCTGTTTCGGAAGACTTTTACGATAGCAATGACGTTTACTGCAAAGAACAGAGAGGAACAATAGAAATAATAGATAGAACAACAGATTCGACTAATTTTCGACAAGTGGGTTCAAAGATTAAAAGTGCTTTATTGCCAAGGCGATTCATTACTGTCGATGAAAACTACTTTCTTTTCGCGGTAGATCGATCACCTTTAACGCAATATATACCTTCAAAATCGGCGAAGTATAGAATCAAGTTGTCGGTTTCAGCTGATGCCGAAACTTATTATGCCTATAATATGCAAGTATAAGTTGGTCGTGATCGCAATTGTGCTCCCGAAGTCAATCAAGGGAACATTGTGGTGCTTGATATGACGGAAGGTAATATTCTAAGTTCATTTCAGGGATGGTTTCCTTACTCGAACCAAATTATTTCTTTGCTTTACTCAAGTTTGAATGGGAGAAACGTTACTTGCGATAATTTTTTTACCTCTTACCATCTTGCCCGTGAATTGCGAATTCAGCAAATGACGCTGGTTGGAATGATTCGTAAAAATCCAAAAGAAATTCCGTCGGCATTGGTTGACATGAAAAAGAAACAAGTTCTACAGAATGGTAAATAGCAAAGAAAACAATTCGAATTCATCAAATTCGGTCAAATTTTAGCTATCTGTACATCGAACAACCAAAAAAAAAAAAAAGGCGTACAAAATAAATGCACTTGCTGTCGTAGAAAGTGTTAGATCGGAAAGTTCTGAGCATCAGCAACAACCACAGCCGCTCATCCACGCACCAAAAATGCGTAAAAGAGTACGTTGTCATATGTAACCATTGAATTTATCATTAGATGTGATAAATGCGTAAAGTACGTTTGTCCCGAGCATCGCTTCAAAGTTTGTAAAAGTTGTTCCACATTAATTCAATTTCTACACCAAATAAAAAAAAAAAAATATCAAAAACACATTTTTTACTTAATTTGTTCTTTAGCTTTTCTATGCAATTTTCACATGGAGAATTTTTTTACGTCAATTTTTCTATGCAATTTCATATTGGGTCAATGTGCCCCAAAAATTCTTTTGCGTTTCTAATTTCAAAGTTTACTTGAAGGTTAGCTAGGCTAGAAATGAGTTTCTATAAAAATTAGTTTTCTCTGTGTTTTCACGTAAATAATTTCTATTGTTTTCTCTTCAATTTGCTTTTGTTATGTATCGAGGCGTGAGTCATAAGTTTTTGCATATTGGTGTTTGTAATATGAGGTCAGTCGCGTATGCATGTTGTTGTTTGTGTTTTGGCTCCGTATAAAGGTTTTATTTTTTGTGTATTTTAATTTAGTAGCGCAAAAAGCACTAATCAGCCCACATTGGGGTATTTTACCGATTTGGGCGGCCAAAATTATTTCATTCGGTAAAAAGTTTCTATTTTTCTATTATATTACAGACTGATAATTTTTTTGCAGATTTTCGTACATTTAATTGCGCTTTACGTACTTTGAAACTGTAAGGTGAAAATGTTGTTGTTGTAAAGAAAATAATTGTTTTATCGATATACAATCAAAATAAAAAAATTGAAGTACATGTAATGGTTTTGGCGGGAAGCCGAGCTAAGCTCGATCGTCCAGGTACTAATTACTTTAACTGAAGTAAGTACTTCCTACCCACGATTATACTGAGTTTTATAATGATTTTTTACAACAAACAAGAAAACAATCACTGTTGAAATAAGGATACTTTTTCTTAAAAAAGGGATGAAGTATTCGTACTATAATCAAAGTAAATATTTCCTAGTCGCCAGCCAAGAGTTTGTTTACAAGTAGCAAATCAGTGCATTAAATAAATGAAATATTTACTATAAGGAAGTACATAACTATCGTCACATAAAGATTTATTTCCTTAAATGAAGTATGAAATACTCTTTAAACAAAGTTTAGTTTCCTTCATTTAAGTAACTTTATTCTACTTCTAATGAACTCTTCATCCGTTGATTAAGGAAGTTTCCTTACTCACACTCAAGTAAAGTGCCATCCTTAAATATAGGATATGATGACTATAGTGCGATACTGTTCTCATATTTTTCTTGAAATAGGGAAATTTTTCTAGAATTTAGTAAATTTTTGTTTTTAGTGCATCATAAGCTTAACTCATATATGTTCTCTGAGTATGCATAAGTAAAATTTTGCAAATAAATTTCTTATTTTACCACTATACCACTCTACGTGTGGAGCAAAGAATATGGCAATGGAAAACTAAATTCCACTCACCTCCCATACAAAGTAATGTCCTCATTATAGCAAAACATTCATAGAATTCACAAAAAAATATTGTAATCACTTTATAATTTACACAAAAGCTTTGATATTCAGAGCGTACTCTGGGCTTAAAATTAAAAAAAAGGTTTCAATTAAAAACCACCGAAATAATTCAGCAAATATGAATGTGCACGGTTAAAAATTTTGGACTTCTTTTTAATCCAAAAAGTAATATTTTCTAATACCTACTTTGGTTTAATTTAGCTGGGTCTCAAACCCACGTTAGACGAGAGGATAAGGTGTAGGACCGGCACATCAGAGGACGTGTGTTCAAATCACGAACTGGTCAGAAAACTTTTTTATTTTAGTTTAATTTAGCTGGGTCTCAAACCCACGTTTCTGCTTGCTTGCTTACTTACTGCAAGCATAATGGGTCGTTCATAAACTACGTTACCGATTTTAAGCGCTTTTTTACCCCTTCCTCTCCCACCGTTACTTTTCGGTTCCTTACGTCTCTGGTCGTAGGTTACTTTTTATCACAAAATTTTCTCAAAACTAACATATCTTTCATCTTTACGCTTAAAAAATGGAAAATGAAAACAATGAAAGTCGTGGAAGAGGATAAGTTAAGTTCTACTGGGGCTTACCCTAAGTAGCAACCTTGTGTGGAATTCTCATATAAAACTTTATAAATTCAAAAATAAGCTCACTGTTGACACCAAGTTTTTTATATATACATCTATAGTCCATTCATATATACATCGGAGATGAAAAAGTTAAAAAGAATGCAAAATAAATGCAATTTGATTAAATTTTAATCTTTTTGTTTCTCATTCACACTCTTTACATCTTCATTGCGTTTTCATTATTATTCTCATATTATCTTTAAATTCACTTTATATTTAATGTATTGATATGGGTTAAGTCATTTAGATCGTCTTTGTAGTTTTAAAAAATTGTAAAATTGAATTCATAAATCATCACCTCATGTTAGCTTGTCATAAGACTTCAGTGTTGTTAATTATTATCTTGTTGATTAAAAATGATAATAAAGTAAAATAATTTTCTGTTTCTTCCAAAAATGGCGCAAAAGTTGTTTTTGTCGTAAAAACAATAATAACTGAAAATTACAGTTTGTATACTCTTTTATATGGCGTATAATTTTTAAGAAAAAACTGTTTTTGTTTGACACAAAATTTGATGCTCTACTAAAAAAAACGTAATGGTACCCCCTTTGATTTTTGTAACGATTTGAATTTTTTTAACATGTTGTTTTTATAAGTATTAAAAAATGCTTAGCCTTCAAGAATAATTTCTGGTTTTTTTCGAATAGAGCACCCCATCTGCAGGGAATAAATTACAACTATTATAAATTTAAACTACTCAAATCATAAATATATGATATTTTTAAAGAAAATTCAAATAAAAACCGCAAAAATAAAAAAATTCAAAAAATATTAACATTCCAGAGTAACAACGGGTCTTAAATAATATTAAGTAGAATTTTTTAAGTTTTTTTTTAAATTTTTTGTCGCGTTACAATATCTTAAAACCCTCCCCCGCTACCATAACTTATCGTAGTACATTTCAAAACCCCTCCCCTCCCCCAAATTGGTAACGTAGTTTATGAACTACCCCTTACTTGTATTTGTAATGATTCAAAAAAAGCGTAACCTTCTTAACAACTGAGTAGGACGAGTGATAAGGTGTTGGACCAGCACATCAGAGAACGTATGTTTGAATCATGAACTGGTCAGAAAATTTTTTTATTTAAGTTGATATTTATATTGATTTTTTTAAACTTTTTGCGGACCAGAAACTAATTTTTTTTGGATTAGAAAATTTTTTACTTTTCCTTGGCCTTTAAAAAGAAATTCTTTTTTGGTGTTGTCCTACACGTTATCCAAAAAAGTTTAAAATTTATTCCAAGATTTTTAACTGCGTTGGGGTATTTTAACTTCGGCCCGATCGAAGATATTTCCTTATTGTTTTTTTGTATATTTTCCTCTTGTTTAATTGAAATAATGAACGCAATAGCTTAATTCTCGTTTGACCCATTAACCTCGGCTTCCAAACGCTTCGTATGAATTTTTTAAATTTCATGTGCCATCTTATATTGATCACAGAAACTACAACATCAAATTTCAACTTTGTATCTTTCACCGTTGTCAAGATATTAAATACCCAACCGTCGTTAATGTGCTCTTAATGGGAATAAATTCATTCTGCAACGACTGCACAGTTTAATATCAGTAATTTTCTATTAAAAGCAGGCATAGTTGGTTAGTTGGCTAAGATAGCTTTTCCATTTTTTTTTATACATACAATTTTTTACAAAAGATAATAACACAAATTTTCTGATTTTTAAACTTAAAAACTTTTGACTTTGAAACACAAATTTTCTGATTTTTAAACTTAAAAACTTTTGACTTTGAAAATGTATTAGTGAACGTAAAAATTTCTTCACACACTATAAAAACAATTCATAGCTCTATGTTTGCTTAAAGCAACAAACAAAAAATTAAACACTTAGCTGTTACCAATCCTGAGATATGATCAAATCTGCAGAAGCATTTTCATGGGTAAAAAATAACCAACCGCGGTTAATAAGTTAATGGCATAACTTAGCTGGTAACTCAAGCTCAGCTCTCAAGCTCAGGAAATAATTAAAATTTCCTTTATACAGCGTGAATCAAAGTAACTGTCGCACCTATATTAATACCAATTAAACAAAAAGAAGCAACACTGGAAAACACGTGCTGTTTTTTTACGACATTGACATTAATGGTACACTTATTGCATGAACCGTTTCAAAAGTTTTGTCAATAATAATAATAATATTGCGAAAGGAAATAAGTGCAGAGATCCTTAGCCGGCACACAGGTTGCAGAATCATATTTTCCGACGTAAAACTCCTCTTTTTGCAAGCAAGCCACAACTCGCTAAATGATAGAGTGTACGCAGCTTGCATGGCAGATGTTTCTAAAAAAAAAAACAGTGAAAGATTTCAAAATGTTTCGTCAATCATAGTTTGGGGCGCTTTTTCCGAAAAAGGCAAATTGCCCCTTCTTCTTATCGAAAAAGGCGTTAAAATAATTCGGAATATTACTTAGAACATTTTTTAAAGAACTCTCTTATGCGGCATGCCAATCAAATTTACAGAGAGGGTCACTTTTGTTTTCAGCAAGATTCTTTTCCAGCACAAAAGGCAAAAATCGTTCAAAGGTGGTGCAGAGCAAATTGGACTATTTTATTTCTGTTGAAGGAATGCCCTCCGTCATCCCCTGACCTAAGCCCCCTGGACTTTTCTATTTGGGGTATAATGCTGAGCAAATTAATGAACATAAACACATGACGGTAGACAAACTTAAGCGATAATCAATGAAAATATCAGATTATATACCTGAAAACCAGATGCGTGCTGCATGCTCGTATTTCACAAATTGTTTTAAATTTTTTAAAAAAAATTGATGGTGAAAGATTCGAATTTAACGATGAAGAGTAATAAAAATGCTTAAAATAAAAAATAAAAATTTTTGTTTAATAAAGTTTACACAGTGCTTTTGATTTATGGCATAAAACAAGTGCAACAGTTATTTTGATTCACGCTGTATATTACAAAATAATAAAAAACTTGTATAAATTATAATTTTACACTCTATAATATTAATTTAACTTGTGTTTTTATTTATTTTACGATGTATTATTTATTTTAATAAAATTATTAATGGCCTTGTTTTGTAAAATGCACGCAATCACCTCACTTCACTGAGAGAAATAATGAATATTAAAGCTATTCACGCACGTGCATAAATTCAATTTAAATACTTACGTGGATAAATAAAATATTTTCTCCACAACACGTCGTTTTTGCGTATTTGAATTGAAGTTGAGTTTCTTTTCTGATTTCGCCTTTCGCTTTTAAACAAAGTTAATAAGAAATTTAAAAAGTTTAAATGAAACCCGCGCATAATTTTAACAAAAAACGTATTTATATAAATTTAAAATACTTAGGTATTTGTTTTATGCAAATGCGCTATTGGTTCAAAAACATCCACGTTTCTTGATAAATTAAATACGTTTTTGTATAAATCTAATACTTTTTTCCCATAGTGTTGGGGTTTTTTGGTCTGGCAATTACATTTCTATATGAACTAGAACAAACCCCCTCTCTCTCTCCCACAGGAATTTTATCAATGACACTGCAAATAATTGATTTATCGAGTTTCCGACGCACCTCTCCTTAATTTTAACAAAATTGCAATGAAATCGAGTTGGTATTTTAAAATCGTCTTGCAGGCCTAATATGTCGTATATATGTATGCATATGTATCTTTTGTATTTATGCTGAAAAAAGCAAAGGAAAATTCAAAGATACGTTTTTCTTTCATCGATTTAAATTTCGAATTAACTTTTTATTAAATTATTTTTCTGACTTAAAATAATTTTTTGTATTTTATTTTTTATTTATAAGCAAGTAGTTTGTGACAAGTGTTTGCCACAATACTCCCCCCTAGAGATGCGGTGAATAACAGGATCTCTATTGAAATTTAATCCTGCGAACTCGAGTTCTCGGAATCCGGCTAGGTCTTGGCTGTACCGTTAAGTTCGGTGGTAAAATTTTTGCAGGTGCAGGTATAGTTAAAATTTTTGGATCTTCGTTAATGTCTAAATTAAAAATATAAGCTGGCTTGATACGATCAATGGAAACAACCTTCTGCGTTCCAGAAATGTCTAGGGTGAACAGTTTCTCGGATCTTTTGATCACTCGAAATGGACCGTCATATGGAGATTGTAGTTGTTTCTTGATAGTGTCTCGACGTAGAAAAACGTGGGTGCAGTCTTCTAGTCGTTTTGAAACAAACACAGTTTGGTTTGTTTTATGCAACGGCTTTACTGGTTTGATAGCATTCATCCTCATCTTGAGAGCAACAACAAAATCATCAGTTGGTGTTGAATCCGTGGATTCGGTAAGCATCTCACCGGGGAGCTTAATTGGAGTTCCGAATGTAAGGTCGAATGGCGTTGCATCAACATCTTCTCGAAAACTTGCTCTTAATCCAAGCAAGACTGTTGGGAGGATGTCAAACCATTTTAGCGAGTTATGGCATATAATGGCTGTCTTAAGAGATCTGTGCCACCGCTCAATCATTCCGTTTGCGGAAGGATGGTAGGGTGATGTTCGAATTCGTTGAGCTCCCAGCAGATTAGTTAGCTCCTTAAAAAGTTGAGATTCGAATTGACGGCCTTGGTCCGTAGAAATTTTTGAAGGGACGCCGAAACGAGATATCCAACCGCGGTAGAAGGCATCTGCAACTGTCTTTGCTCGGATGTCTGCTATTGGTATGGCCTCTGGCCAGCGAGTAAACCGATCGATGCAAGTTAGGATGTAGGTGCAACCGTTAGATGAAGGCAGTGGTCCAACAAGATCAATGTTTATGCGATTGAAGCGTTCTTTTGTTTGTGGGTAAGACCCTATTTCGCTGTGGGTGTGACAATGAATTTTAGAGCGCTGACATTGGATGCACTGCAGAGTCCATGTCTTGATGTCGTTCCTCATGTTGGACCAGACAAAACGTTTTTGGATGCTTTTAGTCGTTGCGGTAACACCTCCATGGGACATTTTGTGTAATATGTCGAAAACGGTTTTTCGGAAGCTTGCTGGTACGAACGGTCTTATTTGTTCTGTGGAGATGTCACAGTAGAATGATTTTGAGTCAGGAGTCAAGTAGATTGATTTTAAAATCAACGATGTAGGCTTTGTTTGTGCCAGGTACTCTTTGAGCTCTGCATCCGTTTCTTGAGCCTTTGCAAGGTCGTCATAGTTGATAACAGAGGGGGTTGTTATTGTCGAAATCCTTGACAACGTATCAGCAACTATGTTCTCCTGACCGTTGATATGACAAATATCAGTAGAAAATTGTGACAGGTAGTCCAACTGACGGAATTGACGTGGCGTGGCTTTCTCTGAATTTTGATTAAAAGCAAAAGTTAGTGGCTTGTGGTCGGTATATATATGATGAAGTTTCGTCCTTCGAGCATGTGGCGGTAGTACTTGACCACTCAATAGGCAGCAAGAAGTTCGCGATCGTACGTGTTGTACTTTTTCTGCGTTTCGCTGAGTTTTTTAGAATAAAAACTAAGAGGTTTCCAGCCTTCGGGTTTCTTTTGCTGCAGGACTCCACTGATTGCTTCGTCAGAAGCGTCTACCATTACGCAAATTGGTAAATTATCACTAGGATGGGCAAAAAGTGTGGTGTTAGAAAGATCCAACTTACATTTTTCAAAGGCAAGCTTGGCTTCTTCGTTCCAAACAATTGGCGTTTTGTCGTTCTTCTTGTTGCCTTTTTGAAATGCTATCAGCGGCATTTGAGTAGTGGCAGCGTGCGGAATGAATCTCCTGTAGAAATACACCATTGCTATGAAACGACGAACTTTTTTGACGGTTTTCGGTTGAGGGAAGTCTAGGATAGCAGCAACTTTCTCGGGAAGCGGACGAATGCCATCTTTCTCTACTTGATGGCCAATGAACGTAACGGATCCTTTACCAAAATCGCATTTGGCAACATTGATGACGAGTCCAAAATCTTGAAGACATTCGAAGAGTTTTTGTAAGTGCCGGAAATGCTGTTCTTCGTTCTCAGAGGCAATCAAGCTGTCATCCAGATATGGGAAACAAAACTCCAATCCTCGCAGAACTTCATGCATAAATCTCTGGAACGTTTGTGCCGCATTGCAAAGTCCCAATGTCATCACTTCGAATTCATAGAGTCCAAACGGAGTGATGATGGCCGTCTTCGGGACATCCTTCGGAGCCACTGGAATTTGGTTATATGCGCGAACCAGGTCAATCGTAGAGAAAACTGATTTTCCCTGTAGACCTTGTGCAAAGTCGTGGATATGCGGAATGGGGTATCTATCGGGAATTGTTTGGGAATTCAGACGACGATAGTCCCCGCACGGTCGCCATTGGCCGTTTTTCTTTGAGGCCATATGGAGTGGACTGGACCAGTTGCTTTTAGATGGGCGACAAAGCCCTTGATCGACCATAAATTGGAACTCGCGCTTAGGTATGTCCAGTTTGTCAGGAGGAAGGCGTCGTGGTCTTGCGTTGACTGGTGCACCGTTTGTTTCGATTACGTGTTGTACACTGTGCTTTGCTTTCTTTTGAGTAGACGAAGGATTTGTGATATCCGGGAAATGGGAGAGTAGATCATGGTAAGGCGTACTGCTTACCAATGTTTTTACCTCCGTATAGCACGATATCGATCCCATGCGTCCTTTTGATCGAAGACCCGTCTCGTTGTCGATAAGTTGTCTTTCCTTCAAATCCACTAGCAGTCCAAAGTGCTTCAGGAAGTCTGCACCGATGACGATGCATGCACGGATGGGAAACTTCAGCGATTATAAATTTCCAGCTGAATGTACGTCGCAGTCCAAGAGTTGGACATATTAGTGCATCGCCATACGTGTTGATTGGTGTGCCATTTGCGGCGAAAATTTTGTATGTTTCTGGCTGAAATTTTCTGCTTTGTTGTTGAACTACAGGCAAGAAGGAGATATCGGCACCCGTGTCGATTAGGAAATGCAGACTTACCACTGTATCATATATAAATAGGCGATTTGTTGCTTTAGTCCGGCCACTAGACGCTTCTAGTGACCGAATCGGAAGTTTCCCTGCTGTGCGTTTATTACAGAAGAGCAAGATGTTGAAGGTGGTGTTGATATATCGCCAATTTTATCTGCCATCTTAGAGATATTGTCCAGCGGTTCAGTGGAGGTCGACAGAATTGCCTGGGTTTGGGTTGGAAGGCGCTGCATCCACATAGTTCGTTAAAAATCCTCGGTTACGCCACCTTTTGCGAGGTTTCGTATTTCTCGAAGAAGCGTGCTTGTTTTTTTGTCTCCAATATCAAGATTGCTGAGAAGTTTCTTGATTCTATTTTCTTTGGAAATAGAAAAATGCTCGATAAGTCGTTCCTTTATCACAGCGTAGCTATTGGCTGGGGGATTGAGCACAATGTCGTTAATCATAGACAACACTTCTGTCTCTATTCCAGCGATCACGATGCAAAATTTAAGTTGTTCATTTTCTATGCGATGTAGCACAAACTGAGCTTCGATCTGTGCGAACCAGAGGGCTGGATTCTCCTTCCAGAATCTGGGAATGCGTAGCGACATTGAAGCTGGAGCTGAACTGACCGAAGGAGGGGTAACAATGGATGTACCCGGAGCGGTAGTCGAAGACTCTGTTGTCTTGGGCATATTAAATTAATATGAATCGCGATTAATTAAACTTAAAAAAACGAATTAAATGTCGCGGCGCGTTAACTGTGTCGGGGTCACCAATTGTATCTTTTGTATTTATGCTGAAAAAAGCAAAGGGAAATTCAAAGATACGTTTTTCTTTAATCGATTCAAATTTCGAATTAACTTTTTATTAAATTATTTTTCTGACTTAAAATAATTTTTTGTATTTTATTTTTTATTTATAAGCAAGTAGTTTGTGACAAGTGTTTGCCACACATATAACATATGAGGCCTGCAATGTTTAGACAGGCCTTTTCTTGATCATCACTACTGTGGGGTCCTATTTGGGAAAGGTAGGAATTTTAACAACGAAACAGCAAAAACATTCCGAAAAGTTATAATAAAAAGTACAAATTAAATGAGTTTTCTACATTTCTATGTTTTACCAAAAATATTTGGATATGCATAAAAACTATTATATGATAATCATACACACTTTTATGCATGAAAATACCACTGTTAACCCTCTAACTAGCAAGACTGCACAGTGGTTAACAGTTCAGAAGAATTAACCAACCTACAAGATAGCGTAATTTTTGCGAATTAGAACCCGTTAGTTTTTTGTAGAGTCAATTTACAAGCGATTTTAAGCATACTTTAAAAAACTTAGTATTTATTACCTGTTCAAATAAGGAAATCGAAAATAACTTAATTTTGAAAAGACGTTCAAACTTTTTTTTTTGGTGACTGAAAAATCATTTATTTTAATTATATGTGTTTTTCAACAAAAACTAAATAGTGTTATTTGAACAAATCTGTTCGATGATCTTTTTAAGTTTACAGATTTCAATTAACGGACTCCACACCATTGTCGATTGTAACTCAGAAAAGATCAATTGAAATTCAGACTAAATCAACTGGAATTCAGAAATTCCATTTGAAATTTAAAAAAGATCAATTGAAATTCAAAAATTCCAAGAACAAATAAAATTCAAAATAGACCAATTGAAAAAAATTTAGAATAAATCAATTTAAAATTTCGAAAAGTTCAGGAAGTTAAGAAATAAATTCATAATAGATCAAATGAAATTGCCATTGGCAATACCATTACTGTTACCATAACTATTGACACTACCATTACTAATACCATTTTCATTGCCAACACCATTATCATTACTATTGCCATATAAATTTCAATTAATCTTTTTAAAATATCAATTAATATTTTCTGAATTTGTTATAAACTTTTCCGAATTTCAATTCATCTATTCTATTTTTTTAATGGAAATCTATATTTCAATTGATCTAATCTGAATATAAAAAATAATTTTTAAATTTGAATTGACTTTTTCTGTACTTCCATTGATATTTTATAAATTTCAAATGAATTTTCTGAATACCAAGTGATCTATTACGAATTTCGAAATTTTGATTGATCTTTTCTAAATTACAATTAAAAAAATATTGGGTAGAAGACACAAATGTAAAATTACACGGGCATCGTCTTTTTATGGCAAAAGTTATCGTCGAAGACATTTTTATTGTAGGCTGTAAGTTTACTCTCAATGTAGCATTTTAATAGCATAAAAGCAAGAAAACGTAGTTGTCTTTACAAGTTCATAGTAAAATTTTATAACAAAAAAATATATTTGAAAACTTAAACACCTTAGCGCCATTTTTCTAAAGGGTATTTTTTGACCTCTTTTAAAAAAGGTTCAGAAAGTAACCTTAATCGTACTCATAAGAGGTAAGAATAACACGGTTCTACAGTAAAAATGTACTTTTAAAGTGACATAGTATAGGTTGTTGATCCAGTCGAGTATAACATGACACCATACTTGAAATTCATACACCCCCAAAATGCAATGTTACTTTTAAAAAACAATTTTTAGGCACTTGGCGCATTAAACAATAAACAACTCAGCGGATTATAAAGTAATTTATTATTTTAAAACGGTTTTGAAAATATAAAGCTCTCAAAATATGTACATATTTTTAGTACTAGAATAAGGACTTTTTTAATTATAATCGATCAAACCTAAAATGTACACCTTTTTTCCAATTTTTTCAAATTTTACGATTATTTACTGCAAAATTTTTGTTAAAACTACTATAAACGCAATCTTTTTCTAAAAGTACACTTTATTAAGAATAAAATGAATGTTCATTTACGAAAATCGGACTGAGTTTAAATTTTTTTATAAATAAGAAATTACGCCATCATTGTCCAATGGGTCTTGTGAGCGTGTATGTATCACTTTGACGGTTCCATTAAATATATTTTTATGATTTATTTTAAAATTTGTGTATTTTTTTAAATACGTATGACACTTTCTTCTATCTTCCTATTCGGAAATAACCTTTTAAAAGCACCTAAAATTATTACTTTTACATTAAACTAATCTTTATATTAATAAAGTAATATTTTAGAGTTTTTTCATTTTTTGTTTCATCGTTCAAATTCTTTTCCGACTTTTTTTTCAATACAAGAGCAATTTCCAGAAGAAATAATTACCGTTAAATTGGTCCTAGACAAAAAATTAATTTCAATGGGAAATGATACAGAACAATTTTTTCAGTAACATATACATGTTTTTATTTAAAATAAAAATTTTCACAATTCTCAGAAATGCTATCTTGACCTTATCCGTCTGTCCTAAAAAGTTTTATTTTTCGCATTTTTCTCCACTTCGGAACACTTTTCTTACAAGTGTGTCTCAGTGGTGATTTATATTTTTACGTATCAAATAAGGCGAAAATTAGTACTCTTTGATAATTTTCTAAGAAGTTAGTGTTATTTTTTCTTGGTAAATACTTGGTCTAATTATAGTGTTGTGTAAAAAACTGGTTTTTATCAAAATTACTGTTTTTATTATAAAAATAACTAGCTAAATGTCTTTTATAAGATATAGCTGTGAAATTTTATAAGGTAAAAACATTTTATTTTAACTGCACACTAACAAATTATATAGAAAACAGTTTTGGAATACAACATCCCAGTAGTATTTTATGGTGGGTATATTGTCCCAGTGGTAAGAATTGTTAACAGATATCTATATATTTCTCAGATGAATGATCGTGAAATACTGAATATTCTCCAAGATATTCATGATTCTGATGATTCTGAAGATTTTAGTCAAAATATGATCCAAATAACGATGAGATATCTTCAGATGAATCCAAATGTGCATCAAAAAGTGTTTCATAGCAAGAATTCTAACCTTCTTGTTCAGAGCGTGACTTTGATACAATTGGAAATAAAGGAAATATTCCATCAAATAATCAAGTTAATTTACTAGTTAAATTGCTAGCGTAAGCAATGTAGCTGAACCCGTAATATTGTGTAATCTGTCTGTCAGCTTTATACAAAAATTTGCGATTCAGGACCTAAAAGCTTCAACTGTTTTAGAAACAATTAATCTTTCTTCATCGGAATTGGAAATATTAATAAATGTTTTTCCAAAAACACTATTATTTAATATTGCTTCGTGTACAAACGAAAGAATTACCATTATAACATAAAAAATAAGAAGAAGGAACCTCTGATAGATGAACACATAATTTTGCTTGTTTTAGGAATTTAAATTGTTATGTGCTTTAACAAAGTTCCCAAGCAAAAGGATTACTGGTCTTATAATATATCTTTGAGCAATGAAATGATTAAAACTGAAATTTCAAGAACCGATACCAACTTCTTATGCCAAAGATGTAGTTCAATCATCCAGAAAAGCCGGACGGTTGTGGGAAAAAAGGCAGATAATCTCTAAAGCAATATTCCCCATTGATACCCTTTAAACGTGGTACAAAGATATGGCTACGATGTGATTAAAAAACTGGATATACGTACGATCTGCAAATCAATGCAGGAAAGGGAAACGATGGAGAAATCGGGATGCTTGGTAAAAAATTCGTTAACAAATTATGTCAAACAATTAGGGAACCAAATGTGATGTCAGCTTTTGACCGGTTTCTTACTAGCGTTAATTTGATGCAAACAGTTCCTTTTGCTTCAGTTGGGACATGCTTCGAAAATCGAAAAAACCTACCAAAATGTGAAAGCTCACTAAGTAGTGGACAATGTGAGTACAAAATAGATGCACACGGTCTTACACTTTCAATATGGATGGAGTGAAAAGGAGTTATTTTGCTTAGTAATTGCCACAAACCAATAAGTACAAATTTCAAAAGGAAATAAAAATATGGCACTAAAATTGATGTGACTTGTCCAGAAGCTATTCCAACTTATGTAGAAATAATGGGCCGCGCACAGTGCGTGATTTTGTATGCAACAGAAATTTTGTATGCTTGGTTAATTAAGAAAAATTTTAGAAACAGTCGAAATCAGTTAGACCCTAGGAGGACCTCACTTGGACCTATATTAATTTTTAACTTGATTTTGTATGAGAGGTATATACAAAGGTTGGCTTATCTTAACAAAAATTGTTTAGAAGGATAGCCAAATAAAGACATAGATGTGTACTGAAAATGATCGAAACCGATTTTACACTAGAGGTACCTCCTTTGGAACTATATTTATTTTTTACTTGATTTTGTGTGGGAAGTATATACAAAGGTTGGCCGATTTTAACAAAAATCCTTCAGAAGGGTAGTCAAATAGATTAATAGATGTGCACTGAAAATAGTCGAAATTAGTTAGACCCTAGTGGTTACTTTGTTTGGACCTGTATTCATTTATTTTTTATTTGATTTAATATGCAAATTTTTCATTTTAAGCATTTTAAAAAAAAATATTTTTGTAGGACGAAGTAAGAAAAGTTGCTGGCTATATACTAGTAGATTAAAACAAATTGTTTTTTTCCCTTGGAATTTTGTTGATTTCTAAAATTTTTTATTGCTCAAATAAATTGTATGATAAAAAACTTTATTTGGCTCAGTTTAATCAATACACAAATTTTGACAGTTATTTGTTTAAGAAAACCTAAAACAAATTGAACAAAACATGATTTTTAAAAAAAAAAATACCTACACTTTGAAGTGTCACAGCATAGCCAAAACTAATGGTCCAATTATGTTCGCGTAATGCAACGTAAACTTCTGTTGTATGGGCTTTGTGTTATGCACCACGTTAGGAAGCTTAGAACAGTATAGTTAAAAAACAGAATCTTATTTCACAACCGTAAAATAAACGTATAACAAATAAAAAGCTCAATTTAATTTTGAACTTACGTCGCTCTACGGTCTTGTGACAGTCAGTGTTGTCAATCTATCACAATCGTGGTAGATCTACCACTTTTTTGGATTCTACACTGTTTAAAATTTTCAAGTGACAATACTGGCGATAGCTGCATTTTCATAGCAACAGTGAATCTGTGTGTCTTTTAACCCACAATTCTTTTTTTTTTCTGTCTTTTTTTTTAGTGCGGTAAATTTGCTAATAAATATAATTTGGAGCCGATTAAAACCATCTTACTTGTTGTAAACAAAAGCAGTTGAGTTGAAATTTTGTAAGTAGATGTACGTCTGCATAATCAACACGAAATTATCACCTTGCGTTGCGTTACGCGAACATAATTGGACCATAAGTCTTTCCCCTAAACATTTTGTTTTTGTCTTATCTATTCAAATACCTGCCGATTAAAACAAATTAGGTTTCGAGACACAAAAAGGTTTTGATTTTTGTCCATGCGCTAACACAGTGTGTGGCGTTGACATAATTAGCTGATCAAAAAGTCTCGACGCATGATCCTAATAGAAAGTCAAGCTGGAGAAAAATTTTCTTTAAAATTCTTATGATGTCAGCAGTAAACGCACATATACTTTTTGAGGAAACGATTCAAAGGAAGACATACTTACTATTTTCTTAGTGCCTCTAGCGGAGCAGATGATAGCTGCTGGTCGAGGAAAAGACAAACATGTTAGAAAAAAAGTGACCCAGAAAGAATGTAAAAAAGAGCGAAACATATGCTAAGTTTTTGTGACCATATGACAGTCAAAAAAAAATGTTGAAGGTGCTGCGATGATTGTTTCACTCCTAATGATCAATAAAATATTCCAACTTTGTATTTTTATTCATAATCAATAGAAATTATCATTATAAACCTTTGTATGCTTTGTTTTTCAAACTAACTCATCGGGACATAAAATCCCATCGATATTTCTACTAAACATATATGAAAAAAATTATTATAAAATTTTTATTAATTAATTCTTTATATAAATATGTATAAGATAAAAAAAAGTAATAAATCTGATAGAAAACTTTTGGGACTTAAAGGGTTAAGCAATCTTAAAACAATTATCTCATATGTTGCTAATATTTTTTTATATAATAAAATTAAATACTTGTTTTTGTTGTTCAACTTGAAGGAAAATATTAAATTTAATATATTAACTAAAAAAATTTTCAAATTTGTGTTGGTTTGATATTTAATAGCATAATTAGTAAAGGTTACACATCTGCATAGTTTTACTTCTCACTGTACTTGAAACTGAGAAAAAGATTGTTTCTGCAGTGTGTCCAACTTGACGCATCATTTTTTATTGTTTTCTAGAGTGGGTCGGCCTCCATACAAAAAAAATTTTTTTAAAAACCACCCCTAAAGACCACCTAAAGCTGAACTCGAAAGTCTTCCAAAAACAAACAATTTTTTTTTGGACCACCGGTAAAACATCCCAAATGATATTTTTTGCATAGCTTTAATATAACAAGTCCAATCTTAAAAAATCGTGTGTCGTTTAAAAGGGCTTAACAAATACTACATTTCCTTTTCAGAGCGTTTTCACTTCCCAAGACATGTTCGACTGGTAAGCCCCGTTGGCTCGATTTACTCTTAAATTCTTCTCTTTTTCTCATAAAATTAAAAACCGTTAAATTGTTAACTTTTTGTTAAAAAAAAATAATTTAATAAATTCTTACTTTTTTTTTAATTCAAACAAAATGGAAAATTAACTTAATTAGTTTTAAAAATTAAAGAATGAAATGAAATTAAAAATATTTCTTAAAATATTTAGGTATAAGAGTGCAGTAATAACATTGTAAAACAAAATTGCCCAAAAAAAGTTGCAATATATTCATGTTGACAAAAAAAAAATCGTAAAATAAATAAGGGTAGTATACTAAAAGTTGAAATATTCTTCAGTTTTTAAGATCGGACATGTTATACTAAAGTTATGAAAAAAGACCATTTGGGCTGTTTTTCCGGTGGTCCTAAGAATTTTTTTTTGTTTTTGGAATCCTCTTGAGGTCAGCTTCGATATAGGGGGTGTTTTTTCTAACTTTTTTTTTCCGACCCACTCTATTGTCTGCTCTTCCAGACTCCGCTGATCGAAAGCCTGTCAGTATTTTGGTATCTTGTATATTGTAAAAGGAGCTTTCAGGCTTTTTACTACCCAACAGCTATCCTGTCAAGCGTATGGACAAACAAAAACAAATATTCCGCTTCCTTTTCTCCCATCAGTTCAATCTTGCTGGTTAGAGGGTTAATACACTTTTTGATACACATACAAACAAAGGTACTTTATAGTGCATTCGAGATGTTGTTTAGCTACATTAAAATAAATTCTTACTGCGACTCAAAATTGCAGGTTATTGTATATCCGCCAAGACCATTACCAGCACCAGCCCCAACAACACTATCACTGTCTCCGCCGCTGCCCATCAAGATGCTTTCATTATTACTACTTATATTATTATTATGACCACTAATACTGCAGCTGATGTGGTGGTGCCCGCTGCCAATTAAGTTGTTGCTTAGTTCCGCATGATTGCCATTGCTGTGAGTGTCAACGTTATTGTTGTTGATACTGTTGTTGTTGTTGTTGTTGTTGTTATTAGGATGTTTCAACATTTTTTGACAACCGTTGCTGTCATGCTTTCTTCTGCTATTTGCACTTGCATCGACCCCATTGCAATTGTACTTCCGTTGCATTTGCTGTTGATCGCGACAGTTTTGAAAACTTTCTGCGTCGCCATTGTTGCCACTTTGCAAAGCATTGGAGTTTGGCGATGTTGATGGGTCATACTTGCGAGGACGACCCCGCGACAAATGTCTTCTTTTTACAAATTCACTGTCGTCCACCATCCAAAAGGAACCAAAGTCATCTTCGTAACGTACAAAACACTTATGCAACGATAGATTTGTACGTATGGCATTCTGTGCCCATACAACAACAACAACAAGATCAACATAAATATTATCATAAACATTAAAAAACAGGAACGCATCAACGTACAAGATTTTTTGAGTGAATTCGGCCAGGCAGAGACAAATGAAGAATTGCACAGGGAGGATGGGTTTACAGAGCAATGAGTTGAGATAGAAAAGATAAAACAAATGAAATTTTTAGAAACAAAAATGTATAAGGCATTAATTAAATATTCTTAAAAATAATAGACTTTATATAGCAATAGAAGCGCAAAAGTTTATAAAATTTTTGTAATAAAAGCTATGTTAAAAAAATCTAAAGTCTACTGATAAAAATAGTGAAAAAATGTGAATAAATTTTAATTAAAATTTTGTTTTTTAATATTACAAAAAGATTAATGTTTGAAAGCTAAATAAGAAAAAAGATGTAGAATAATTTCTAAAACTACAATACTACTTAAAAAATTTCATCAAAAAAGTGCATATAATTCAAAATCTTCTAAAAGGAAATACAAAAAGAAATTTTAATATTTTATATGCATATATGTATGTACAGTGTTGCGCAAAATAATAGCAACAAAATAAGCGCGCTGCAACAAAATCGTGTATCTTTTTTAATATTGGGGACAAACAAAAATGATTATAGGAATCAAAGCATATATTCATACATCATATTAAAAACAAAGCAAATTCAAATTTGGTTTTGTTTTTTATTTAATTAAATTTCAAATTAATGTGGCTACATTCAATTTGTCTGAGAGCAAAACAAAAGCAACAAAACTTGAAAAATGTAAAAAGAGAACAGAAGTTCCAAGAATTATCGGTAAAAGTTCCGTTTTTGTAAAGCACGTGTTGTTTGTAAGTCATAAACATTTAAGTTTAGTTTTGTTTTTGCGTTAGTTGTGACATTGACTGTTCCGTTTATACTGGCACGTTTTAAATACTGTGAAGCTCTTAAATTGCACATTATTTCCGAATATAAAAACGGAAATTCACCAATATCTAACGTGAAACAGTTTGATATAAATCAGTCAATAGTTGGCAGATTAATAAAGAAATATACCATCACAAAAGACGTTACAACGGTACATTAAAGAGGGCGGCCGCGGAAGACATCGCTGCGTGATGACAGGAACGTTTGTGGCGTGTTCAAGCGAAATACATTTGCCACATCTAAAGAGGTTGTTCGGACACTTGATTTAGATATCCATCACAGCACTTTTTGATGACGAGCCGTTGAGAACAGTTAAAGAAGTTACAGACCGGCAGAGAAACCTTTGCTTACAGCTAAGCATAAAAAACAAGGTGAGGTGTTACAATTTAAACAATTCTGTCTGAAATTGTGATAACAAGTTGCAATTTATTGTTTTTTAGACTCAGTCTTCCAAAAGAGCACCTAAATTGGACCGTTAAAAAAATTGAAAACCGTTTTTTAGCAATGAATCAAAGTTCAACTTGATTAATTCAGATGGGATTTGCACGGTACGGCGCCACCCAGGTACACGAGCCCGAAACTGCAAAATAAATTTTAAGCACAGAGGCGGTGGCATTTTGGTCTGCACTTGTTTTTCCTACAATGAAGTTGAACCATTTCAAAAAATCGATGGAACTATGGATCGATTTGTATATAATGACATTTTAGAAAGCAAGATGCAACCACATTCAGAGTAGAATATGTCGCTTCAGTGAACGTTTCAGCCCGACAACGACCCGAAGCACACTTCAAAGCTCATCAAAGATTACATTAGAGGCAATGGGATTCAAGTCCTTGATTGGCCGGCACAGCCTCAATGACTTGAATCCCATTGAAAATCTTTTTGGGATTTTGAAGGTAAAAGTTTCTGGTCAAAGGTTTTCCAATAAAACTGCACTGTATGAAGCCCTGAAAGTTAATTGGGAACATATACCTAATACCAACATATCTAATCGCTCAGATGTGCAGCGGCTATCAAGAACAATGAATCCCACATCAAATATTAATTATGTTGCTTTTGTTTTGCTTTCAAACAAACTGAATGAAATCACATTAATTTTAAATTTAATAAAGAAAACAAAACCAAATTTGAATATGATTTGTTTTAATATGATGGATGAATTTATGCTTTGGTTCCTATAATCATTTTTGTGTGTACCTAATATTTAAAAAGATACACGATTTTGTAGCAGCGTACTGATTTTGTTGCTATTGTTTTGCGCAACACTGTATATAAATAAAAAAATTTCAAACATATAAACAAGTCAGTAGGTTTTAACTGTCTTTTGTATGGGCAAACTGTCGCTAGTATTGGTCTTTTGCTTTGAATGCTGCTGCTGAGAAAACATTCGTGCTCAACTCGTCTTGTTTACGTCTTGTGTTCATTTGGTTTTTGCACACAACATGCAAGTGTATGTTATATCCTCTCTCAAACACGTTTGACAAGAAGATTCGTTGCTTGCTGGTTAGAGTGGTTGCAGGGTTCTAGAAAAAACACAAAACACACCCTAGAATGGTGAAATGCTTCTCTAGGTCCTGTTATTTTCCCACCCACGGTTCCTTTCGAAAACACCCGTCCCCTATCAGCCACCCTTACTTACCCTAAAAAATACAAAAATAAAGAAAAATGTTGAAAATACTTCATATCTTTACTTTGCAGCAATATAGGGATATTATTTATGAGATGGTTATGTTTATTTTCTATGAGATTGTTCTTTTATTTTTGCACCTTCAATCATTTTTTTGAACACATCTACCTCCTATCTGCCGTCCTGAGGGGTTCCTAAAAAAAACACAAAAAATTAAATGTCGCGAATAGTTTATAGTTTCCAAAGTGACCCTCAAAAGGATTCAAACAAAATGTGGTCCTATTAATTTTTCACCCTCAAGATTTCTTCGCAACACACCCACCTCCCATCTGCCACCCTTTAATGATAAAACCACCCCCACCATGATAAAATGGCCAATGAAAAAATTGGGACCGACATATATTGATCACGGCAGAAAACGACTAAATTGTTTACGCCACCTAGCGAGAAGAAAATGCATTAAGAAAAAACAACAAAAACTTTTTTGAATATTGGTTTTTGTATTATTTACGTAAAAATATGTTCAAGTTTCTATGTTTCAAAGTCTATTTTACAATAAATGTTTAAAATTGATTTTTTTCTTCTTTGTTCCAACGTGCAATGTCACCTTAAATAAAAAAGAAAAAAAAAACAATGCCATTTCTATACTCCTTCACACTTGTCATTCAAATTTACTTCCTTGATAAAACTCGAACACAACTACAAATTCAGTTTGTGGCTCAATGGACAATTCTTAACCCTTTCGACCTGGCGGTGGCAATTGTCACTATCAAATTCGGAGGTTTGTATTACCGGCGCAACAGCTACTACTCACTGCTAGAGGGCGCTTTAGACGGCCTTTTACTTCCGAATTTTGATTTTCAAAATTCATTTCATTCGTGTCGCAAGTGCAGCAATGAAAAACAAATCCAAATTTCGTTTTATTGTTATGTATGTGCTTATAAGTAAAAACAATAGGAACAAGTTTTTTCTTACAGAAAACTTTCAACCTAATAGGGCTTAAAGGGTTCAATCTAAAAATAAAAAGTTTCTTTTGTTATAGATACATAAAAATCTAAAGATTAAAATAAATTTTTATTGTAACGAGTATTGTTATTTTGTCTAAATACATAATAAAGATAAATATTAACGTGCAAAACTGTAAAAAAAGTGTTTAGAAAGAACGAGAGGAAAAACAATTATTTATAAAAATATCTGATATTAGATAAATAGAATAAACATTTAACTGGATGTTATAAAGGCGAAAAAAACTACTCAAATATATTAATTGATAATCTGTAAAAAGTAGATATATATATAAAAAAAAAATTTTAATTGAAGTAAAATTGAGAAAAAATTGAACTTGAACAAGTTCCAATTTAAAAGTTGTAGAATTTTTTAAAAATTTAAATTGGTTAGTTTATTTTAACATATGCTTGGCGAAGAGTTATTTTTGTGTGTTAAGGGGTTTCATCACTTTAGAAATTGAAAACTTTTAACAGGCATTAATTATGTACAAATATCTCAAAAATGTGTTCTTCATATAATGCGCTTTTCCGAAGTGCCTTTAAGCACTTTACATACACTTAAAAACTTATACACTTAGACTTTTTACTGTTAAAAAACGGTTAAAAGAAAGCATTGCACACAACAACGTCTTTTTTATAAGCTTTTATTTAACTTGCTTCGTTCGTATGTATGTATGTATGTATGTTTTCAAAACTTGCAAGCCATTTTTCGACAACTTGTTGGTATCCGATTAAGCTGAAATTTAGCATACATATGTAAGTCCGGTGACAATGCAGTATTATGATAAAAACGTTTGCCATGCTCCCTTTTACCGCCCACAAATCAATAAAAATGCTATATCTCTAAAACTACTGGGCCGATTCAGCTGCAATTTTGGCAGTAAATTTCCTTCGAGTAGAGGAAAAAAATTTGCCACTCCCCTTTTACCGCCCACAAATTCATAAAAATGCTATATCTCTAAAACTACTTTACCGATTCAGCTGAAATTTTGGCAGTAAATTTCCTTCGAGTAGAGGATAAAAAATGAACATTTTTGCCACTCCCCCTTTTATTACACTAACAGCCAAGTCTTAACGCTGACAATTTCAAAGATCGCAACAATGCGTGTGCTGTTGAATTGCAACAACAGTAAAAGCATTTGTGCCAAATATACAGTTGTCGTGCCAAGAGATTTTAATATTGAAAAGTAATTCAAAAGCAACACTGTAAGGCTACCAGTAAAAATTTATGAGAACAACGAAAGATTTTTGGATTATTCTATCAAAGCTCGAATATTGGTCTCTCAACTTGCATGACGCAGTTGAAATTCATCTGGTCTCGATAGTCATTGCGTTAAATAAAATTGTTGAGTTTACCGTTAGCTTTTGGGGTTAGGGCGTGGTGGACATCTTTTCCCCCTCTCTATTTTCTGACCACTCTACTGGCAAACTCAGAATCAAATCTTGGGTTGGATAGGGGCTGCACACGGGATCTTTCAATCCCTTATTGTGACCCTGATCCCGTCCGAAGAGAGGGCACAGACCCCGTCAATTTAACTTTCTTCATCCCGATGGGAGGGGGTGCTCGTACAACCAAGATGAGTTCGAATCAAAACAAAAAACAAAACACAGACGGGCAGTCTTTAAATGCCAACCAAGTGAGGCTTCATCTTCACTAGACACGCGATCTTTAAACGCTACACCTGGCAAACGGCCTACAGACGCGCAGTCTCTAAATGCTCATCCTGCGACAGAAGTTGGTGTTGTGGCCTCCAAGCCTGGCATTAGTGGTAGTTGCAAGAAGGAAAGCAGCGTTGAGAGTACGGGATAGCATAGCGCGTATCCCCGAAAACCAGCGCACCGAGATACATTAGTCGTCCTGGAAGTGTGCGGTGATCATCTTGGAGGAGTCACATACTCCCCTAAATAGCGTCAGAGATCTCAGGAAGAGCTCTTTCAGCCTAAGGCAAAGAAAATCTGTGGTAGCACAGCAACTCCTAAGCTTTTCAGCGAGAGTGCAGCTGGGCAAATTACCATTGCGGTCCGGACGGCAGCATTTCGCCTAATAAATGGAGGAGCGTTGAAGGCAAGTTGTCTTCACTGATCATTCCGCTCACGAAGGAATTTCCCAGTCAGGTCTTCTTTTCGCGATAGCGGATGGCATCAGGGCTACGGGAAGCTGATCGCATGCATCGACAAAAAGTCTCTGGTTCTATATAAGATCGCCATTTCCAGGGCTAGTGAGGTATGACCGGGCGCGAACCTCGCAGTCGTAGATAGGGACCAGACCCTAACAGACTAAGAGCGCGTACACGTGTTTTTTCCGTTTACTCTGATCCTTAAACAATCCTGGATACGATTAGGTAGAGAAACCACGGCCTGCCAACAACGAACTGTAAGGTGTGACATGGTTTGAAGAGCCAAAGGGGGACTTTAGATCGGTAACTTTCGTTATCAATCAGAAGTCCCTGGCCTTCTTGTCATCCAAATGGTTCGTGGTGTACTTTCGTTCCTCATCAGTTCTCACCAATTAAAGATGCCTCTTCTATTCAAACCTGCTCGCTTGCACCAGAAGCGAAAGTGCGCAAGCTCTGCAACTGAACTGGAGCAGGCTTTTGGGTTTTCTTCCTTAGAGGACTACCTCCCTAAATCGGACTAGAAGTCGACATTACAGTCGTGAAAGTTAAGCTGATTACTTACAGCCTAGATGCTGAGAGTAGTTCAGATTAACCTCCACCACTCGAAGTCTGCGTCCACCAGCCTGCTCCTCCGTCTAAGTAATAATGGAGAAGACATCATCCGCCAGCCTAATCCTCCGTCTAAGTAAGGATGGAAAAGACATCAACCCACTTTTTGGGATGTTCAGAAATATGTAACTCTTCAATTCAGGTAGATCACTTATCATCTGTGAACAAATTCCTGGAAATACTCAGACAAATAAAGCTCGAGTGGGCAATCAATAGCTTTCAACTGTTTAAGTCACCAGGAACAGATGGAAATGCTCCCATTGACATTCTTAAGTCGTATGACATCATTAAAGAGAGTCTTATGTTGATCTACCAAAGCTACGCTGACCTAAATTACAGTCCCAAACGATTGCGTAATGTGAAGGTTATCTTTATACCTAAGTCTGGTAAAAGCTCACACGTAAACTTAAAAGACCTTCGACCAATTAGTCTCTCATCTTTTTTTCTAAAAATCCTCGAGAGATTAATCAACATGCACTTGAGATTGAATATAGAAAAGAAACCTTTGTCACTAGTGCAACATGCTTTTACCAAAGGCAAATCCATGAAAACTGCTGATCTTAGTTTCAATCAATGAAAAATCGTTTATTGATATAGAGGGACTTTTAATAAAGTTGAAGCAACAGATATCAAAAATAACACTTATAAATCAAATGCTTGTAGGCAGGATTATTAGTACACATCCACGCTAAGGTCTGTACTAAGGGGAACCCCTTTACTCTCTACTCTCGCCTCTCAGGAATCTAGCAGTAAATGAACTACTAGCAGTAAAACTGGAACTATAGGGGTGCAGGGTTATAGCTTATGCCGATGACGGCTTATGTGAAACTGCCTAAACACTCTTATTAACTGGGCTTTCGGCTGTGGGCTCATCGTAAGCCAAAATAAAACTGAATTAGTGACTTTCAACAGAAAGCAAAATTTATCTCTAATTAATCCTCCAAAACTGGGAAGCACAAGATTTAGCTTCTCAGATCAATCAAAATACCTGGGTCTCATACTGGATAGTAAAATAAACTGAAAGCACAATCTGCTCAAGAGAGCCCAAAAAGCGAATATTGCCCTGTATTCATACAAAAGGCGGTGGGTAGCAACTGTCAAGTTGCACTATTTGCTTTACATTTTAAATCGCCTTTGTTTTATCGATGAAACGATACAATTTAATTGAAATAAGAACTACATAATCTCACAAAAAGAAAGAATTTAAAAAATATCTGAACTGTCCGAGGCGATGCACATCACGCTTGTTCACTCGCTATTTGTCGACTGACTCGTTGTTGACACAACCAAGTGTTACTCACTGGCTCTTTACAGTAGTCATTAGAGAAATTTTGCTATATGGTGCTATCGTCTGGTTGCAAGCACCAATCAAACAGACATACCTCAAAATACTAATCAAAGTTCAAAGATTGGCTGAACTGTGCATCAGTGGTGCATTAAGAATCGCTTCAACAGATGCACAAGACATTTTGCTCCATATTACACCACTTGATATCTTAGCAAAACAGATAGCCGCTAATACTGCCTCAAAGCCACCTTCCAGTGGAAAGAAGGTTCGCTTTCGAAAATTTTTATATTAGAAATTTTCTTTGTCCCTTACCCAGGTCCGTCCACTACATCACACAAAAACTGTCCTTTGAAAGGAAGTTTGATGTATCCATTCCCTCTCGCAATAATTGGAACAAGGAAATGGAACAAGGAGACCTCGTACCCAATAATGGTATTGAGATCTAAGCTGATCGATAAAAATAAGATGGCAAAACAGGTGCAGGAGTCTACTCTGAAACACTAAACATTAATACAGCCTTCAGACTCTCTGACCACTGTAGTGTATTTAAAGCGGAAGTCGCCGGAATAGACGGAGCAATAACTTGGCTGCAGGTAAATGAGTTATCATCCGTGGATATATGTATATTATCCGACAGTCAAGTAGCTTTGAAATCCCTGGATACTGTTGAAATAATATACAAAACAGTTATAAACTGCCGCAGATTTTTTAATGAGAGACGAGCATAGATATTTTTCAGGAAACTGCAAAGCAGATGAACTACTCGCACAGGTACTTCCAAACAACTATCGGCAGATAAGAAAAGTTTTGGTATTCCTCTCAGCACTTGCAAACTTCTTACACTTGAACTATCCCGCAATAAAACCAACAGCAGGTGGTAAGCTGGAAGCATTGGAATAATACGCTGCAAATCTGGCCTAAACTTAGCCTCAAACGTTGAAAAGAACTTATTTCCCTTGGTAGAGACCATATCAGTACCATGATAGGGGTCTTAACAGGGCACTCTTCCTTATAGGCAAACATGCTCAAAGATTTAATATTTTCAATAATTTATTTTGCAGAAATAGTCCAGTCAAAAAAGTAAAATCAGAGGAATTAAAAATACTAGTTAAAATTTCTTCAGGAGTGTGTAGGGGTGCCCCCGAAAATAAATTCCCGCCAAATCCCGGTGCCGCTGGGTAGAATACTGACTGACTAGTTAGTAGTGACTGCATGAGGAGGGGAAAGAATGTATTGTATTGTGGAGGGGTCATTGGCCAGCTGCATGCCACACCTGCCGACACGCGCTGTTTAATCTCGTATACTAGCCATCTCAAAAACATTTCATATGATACGTATTCTGTCTGACGACTCCGACCGCCCGGAAATTAACATTTGTAACTGTTAAATTTGTGTTAAAATTTGTGGTTGGTATCAGTTTTTTAGTGAAACTACAATAAAATATAATAAAAATCATATAATGTTTTTAACATACCGTTATTTTGAATTGTTTTTTTTTTTACTTTGATTTAGAACGTGATAATTAGAAGCTGTTTGGACTGTAGGGAATTTAATGCTGTACAAGTTTTATTGTGTCGATTTTCTCCTAAAATGAACGAGTGAGGATCTAGAGGACAAAAACATACAAAAAACATGAGTAGAAAATATGTTTTTTTTTTTTTAAAATAACCACGTTTCCGGAGCCGGTAGCAAGAAAACGGTCCAGTTTGTTGAAAAAATGTATAAAATGTATATATATTATAATTTAATAAGCTTTCATTTGTACAAAAG
Source organism: Dichetophora obliterata (assembly GCA_963920525.1). NCBI lineage: Eukaryota > Metazoa > Arthropoda > Insecta > Diptera > Sciomyzidae > Dichetophora > Dichetophora obliterata. Next base: position 7,586,963 of record OY986440.1, read on the forward strand.
AAATTTTTCACTGCAACGCACCGTTTTCGAATTATAAGCGAAAAACTGAAAAATGGAACATTTTTGGAGTCCCCCCAGCTGCACCGGGATTTGGAGGAACTTTATTTTTCTTGTTCGGGTGAACCACCCCTACACATTTCTGAAGAAATTGATTACCCATTTTTGGTCTAGATTGACTGGACTAAAACTGTAGACATGAAGAGAAGGAATAATCCGCAATGCATCTTCACTGCATCTGTCCAGCGTTGGCTCAAAACCGCCCTCGCCATTTAGGCAACTGGTTCTTCAATGAACTGAATGACTTTTCTGAATATTCAATACACAGAATCCACAGCTTTATTAAGAGCTCACACTTCACCAAATAGAAGTAGAGTAGGGAATTTGACGCCGTGGTATCACAACCGGCATCATTGGCCTCTCTGTGAAGGGACAGCCAATGCAAGCTTAACTAGCCTTACCTTCATATACAAACTTTTTGTCTCTCGATTTCACCACTTTTTGAATTTCGCGCCTTTTAGTTTGTTTTGAGTGCGAAACTCAAGTGTAATATTAAACTTATTTGCTATATTATTAGGTTTTAAAACAAAAAAATTGTAATTCTGTAACCGAGTATTCAGTTAGTGATAGACTAAAATGAAATGGAGTGTAACACATTACAGTAATAAATAAATAAATTGGCCTTTTAAATCCTAGAAAGAACTTTGCGGTTATTGATCAATGGTGTTGTGCGTGTTATTAAATTCTTGACTACAAATGGTCGAGAGCTGGACCTACGAGTTTCATGCCGACTTTCAATGAATGGCTTATGTTCAAAAGAAGCTTTACATGGCAGTTTTTTTTTACTCTCTGAGGCTTGCCATTGTCTGCAGAGAGGTGACGACCAAACAGAAAAATTAATTCAATTGAAAAAAAAACTTTCTGTCTGAGTTGGGAAACCCGCCAGATTCTCTTCGGGGAGTCTGCTTGCCCAAAGCCAGGAATAGAAGGGTGATGGTTGGTTATTGGGTGGACAATTTATGGGGCACGGCCCATGAATTGATCTCAAAATGAGTTCAATCTTGAGGCACGGCTCTTGAATGTGCATGTGATTTCCGTTAAATAAAAGGTTTACCTTGAGCTTTGGTTGTTGGTGCCAAATCTTGGAGAAAGCATGGTTTTGGTATTAAGTTGTCATAACATTGTTATTGTAATATGCTTTCGAAGGACGATTAATACAATATAACTTGAAGAGCAGGGGCAGTCATCCATCAATGATGAGGAGACCTGATCTATCGTTGTTCTGCAGACCTTGTACACCCAGAGAAAAATCGCATGGCAAAAATAAATATGAACACACTTGATTCTTGGAATAGTTAAAGTTAATATGAAACACTTTATTTTAACTGAAACCATATTTAAATAAATATTTGATTACGATTGCATTTTAACTTAAAGAATAAGGCACCTTATAATAAGAACTTAAAATAGAATTTTAAATGGAATGACTGAAATCAATAGTAAAAGTTCCATCAATACTTAAAGAATAGTTAAATTAAATATTTTAACACTTCTGTTCAAATATTTACACTTTATTTATACACAATAATGTATGAAAACCATTTCAATCAACTTTTTTCATTGTTACGTAAAAATCAAAGTGGATACACTTTAGAATAAATATTTCACCCTTTGAAGCTAAATCATAGGCAAAAATAGTTAAATCGAAGTGAGAATATTAAGATTTACAACGTTTTTTCTCTGGGTGTATTAGAATGAGGGCTCTATGTAAGAAGCATAGAATCCTTGGATCGAGTATAAGCCAATAGGTATACTACGGCTCACGCTTCCTAGTTTTTCGAAAGAGGCTTTTAATTAAGCCTTAATTAAGCTTACGAAGTTGCGTAAGTAGGATTGTGGTTCTCTCGGTATATTACCGGGAAACCAATAGTTATTTAAACCTAGTCATGTCCAATTCTAGTGACTGAAGGTGTCACAGTCAAATATATAAACTGTTCTAAGAACTTTTGGTCTGTAGACGGGATGTTGAAGAGCCTTGTCTGGTGGAACCTTGAGCCCGGGTATTGGCTGTCGTGGGAAAGGTCCTTCGGGGTTCATACGCTCTGACTGTGGTTAGACTAGGAAGATCGGTGTGAGTTACACTTTAGTTGAACTCGGGTTGGTAACTCCCTTAAATTACTAAGAGAAAGATGGTAGATAAACTCTCGTATATTTCAAACAGTGAATGTTAGAAAGGTAAGCAACTACCGGATCAATATACTGTTACCTTTGGAATTTGAGAACAGGCGACGGGGAAACCTAAACAGTCTGAGTGGTGTCCACAAAAGATTGGGGAGCCTTATGACATAGCAACAGTACCATAGGTTTTATGTAGGTATCGATTCCTAGCTTTGATGACAAAGACTACCCTCTTTGATCGTGTGAGTGAAGTTGTGTGCCAAAAATGGGTTGAATTATCGGTATGTATACCGATAATGACCTATGGTTATTTTATAACAAGTCATGTACAATTTTAGTGGCCAAATGTGTCACGGTCAAGCATAGTCAATTGATGGTTAAAGGTTGGTCTGTGCTGAGAAATTAGGGTGACCTTTCTGGTGGATCTTTTGAATTTCGAAGGGGAGTTGGCCGACGCTACATATTGGTCCCAAGCTTTGGAGCATCGTAGAATTAAGCCTTCACGGCAGGGGTCTACGTTAAACACATAGAGGATTTCTGTCTGAGTTGGGAATTGAACCCAGGCTACCGCAGTTCTTTAGCTTAGGGGCCACGTGCTCTACCAACTAGGCTACGGCCGACACACACTGAAGTAGTTATCAAATATATGATAAAAACGTGCGAAAAAATGTTTTAGTTTTTTCTGATGCTTGCGATCTCCGATTTTGTCATTATTGATTTTTTATGTCATTCCTGTAACCACTCGAAAAACACAAAATGCAAACAAATCAACTTCATGACGGAATAATGTGTGGTTTCAAGCAATTTGAACTTCAATACTTTGGGGCCAAATAGTATAAAGAAACCATAATTCTACTGAAGCTTCTTATGAAGCTTATTTGTGCATTTATCCATTTTTCAAATAAAAAAAGGGCACTTTTGGTGGAATTAGCTGTATGTTGAATCAAAAACAAAAGTTATTAATAAATGAAATTATCTTGCGCTGTTCTCGCAAGTATGTTCCGTTGTTAGGAACAAAATCACCAACAAAAGTGGTTGGCGTTGAGTATAAAATTGTTGGAATAACAGCGTTTTTTTCAACAATAAACTCGTGTTTCTTATAAAAATTTTTAAAAAACTTCGGAACTTGTGGCTGAGCCATTTATAACTCAATTGACTTGAAATTTCAACTGAAGTTTAAAACATATTTTCTTTTGCAGACTTTACAAAATTCTTTTGCATTTGATTGAAAATTATGTTTTTATGGAAGAACTTAGGTTGATTGTACATAGCCCTTTTTTAAATTTTCAATTTCTCTTTTGTAAAATCACTAAACATGTAGTATTTTTCAAGGCACTAAAGTGATGAAAGGCCCTAACGTTTGTGTGTTTTGTTTTTTTTTTTTGCTTAGTTTGAGCAACGAACGTACCCAAAGCCCAAACCAATGTTGCCGCCACTACCGCTGGCTAAAATGGCACCTTCACATCCGTTGAAATCCGCCGCTGCAGCTCCACCACTGGACATCGCTGCAGCCGCCGCCGCTGCTGCTGCTGCAGTCGTTGCACGCTGAGGACGCCTTTTGTAGAATTCAATCTCATCGACCGTCCAAACAGCGCCTTTCACGTTCTCCACCCGCATGAAGCACTTGTGCAGCGATAAGTTATGCCGCACTGCATTCTATATTTTCAGTATTGCATTTTAAATATGTTAAGAATTTTTTTTTCATTTTTTTATTTGGGCAAAAAATTTAATTAAATTATAGCAAGAACTTAGAGCTAGTAGACGACAAGCCGTATTCATGCAAAATAAAAATAAAGCGCATGCTTGCACTATAATTCATTTACTCTCTAAGGGCTGCCTTAAAAATACCCGCAAATGTAAGTTACAATAGTTTTTTTTTATATTTTTGGCTGTATTAAATAAACGTTTACAGTTTTGTATGATATTACAGAAAATGCATACCAGAGACATAAGCACTTACCTTCCAGGTTGCGGCGTTTCGTCGAAAATAGCAAAAGGTATTTTGAAACCAATTGTAGATCTCATTCAAGGTCAACTGCTTATCGGGCGATTCTATAATGGACTGTCATTGCAACAGCATAAAAAAGTAACAGTTTTTCATTTAAAATTTATTTAAAGGAGCTTCAACCTCCAGCGCTGGTTAAAATAAAATCATTTGGATTGTATATATTGGCTTAAGCTGCTAAAATCTACAACAGTTTACAAATAATGGAGTAAGATAGCGTAAAGCCCGTATGATACTTCATTGTTTTCTCCAATTTCAAAATCTGAAAACAAGGTGCTAGACAGATATTTATTGTTGGAAAAGGATGAAAACATGCATCATGCCAATTTTTACATCCCCGCCACGTTACTATTTTATCTCTCTGTTCTTCTTGGCTGCGGAAGAAAGAGCTCAAGCTTGTTTTTGACACTTAATATTTGATCGAAACTTAACGACGAACGGATTGAGAGAAGCGTCAACAACAATGCATTGAAAATGCTGTCCGTCGCTAATTTCAGTACTATTCGTACTATATACGTATATACTCACACTTCTTGCATTTTAGCTTTAGCACTATTTTAACTGCTCTAGTTTCATTAATGAATAAAAACTGGACAACACAATGAAGTATCATACGGGCTTAACATGGACCACCCATCTTTCTTTATAAAATATATATAAATATATGTTCACTTTCATTTCATTCATTAAAGGGATATTCGCTCTCTCAAAATTGGAACAAAATGAACATGGTTGGAAATTTTGTGAAAAATTTATAGCACTTCTTGCAAAAAAATCTTTTATAGGATCTTCTCAAAAGAAGTCTCCACCAAAAAACTGTACAAGTTTCAGACTGACTTTAACAGGACGCCTCTACCGCCACCAAAAAGAACAGAAATGTATGTATTTAAAAAAAAAATATGTGTGTGGCTGCCATGCACGGTAGAAGTAAAACTTTAACCAAAAAAGTAGATATTTTTAAGTGCTTAGTTGATTTACTCTTTAATATAGTCCTACTAAAAAGTCCCATTACATATAATGGCTAGAGTAGATTAAATCGGTTTTAATACAATTTTGAAAAGTTTAATGCTATTTTACCATCATATATACTAATCATACTATATTCATCATATCATACCATCATATTATGATAATCATACCATACCATTAACTTTTATTTCTTGTAAAAACCTTTATCCAAAAATTTTAAATAAAAACTTCCCTCAAACTGTTCATACAAAAACAAAAATACACATATCATTTTTAATACAGTGCGTCCATTATTTATAAGAGGACTTGTCACACAGTATTGCAAAGTTTTTATGGCAGTTTTGACTTTTTTTGCATATTCACAAAAGTCGAATTCTTGCAACTTATTTTAAAAAATCTATTTAAATTCAATCTATTGGGTTATTGGGATTTTTAGAAACTGTGTTATTAACAGATTTTCCAAGTTTTTCTTATTCACTAGTGAAAATTTTACTAGCAAAAATTTTTAGCTATTTTTTCTCTTACTTTTTTACGCTCTCGTTGCAAGTTTTTCGATTACGTGAACGCTTTACTGGTAAGAACTTGTAGCAATTTGTAGCAATTTTAATTTACCTATTGATGCATTAATTTAAAAAAAGTCATGTCATATTAAATGTCGTAAAATTCTTTTTAAATTTTTATATCATAATATATATTAATTGTATAAATTTCTTTTTAATAAAAAAAAGTTTTAACGATTTTTCCCGTGCGAATAACAAAATGTTGAAAAATAACCATCTGCAAAATTATTTCAATTCAACTACGAGACTCACCCTATACCTAAGTGCAAAATTGTTAGATCCCAACTGCACAGAGCTCATTGCTATTGCCTTCAAAGAATGCCTGTTGCTATTAGTTACTACGATCATACCAGATAATGAGCACAACGAGTTTGTGCATGAGGCTGATTTCGAAGAGTACCAAAAAGTTCAACAAGAAAAAGAACTTAAAAACAAACATTTGCATTTAACTAACTGTAAAGAAAAATAAATATTATTCTATATTTATCGCCTGTGGTCGAAATTCGACCAACTTTCTGGAATTTCAATAATTATTTTCTCATTCTGAGGCGTTTATCTTGCTTTAAGAAAATGTGTTATACTAAAAAAATCTTAAGTTTCAAATTATCGTAATAGCTTTGATATTAAAATAACCGAAATTAATTTAAATATATTATCTATCATTACACAAAAAAAAAATTCGTATTCCGTTCTTTTTTTTCAACAAGGGCTTTTCATACAAAAATACGTTGTACTGAGAAAAGCTAGAGTTTTTGAGATATCGTCATAACCTTGATGTCAAAATAAAGGGAATTTTTCAAAGTTTCCTATTTGTAACAAATTTCACCATCTTAGTATGTGAACACACTTGTTACATAAGAAAATTCTCATTGTAGGGTATCCATAAGGGTAGTAAGATTCCTTACTAAAATTCGTATAAATTTTCAACGTTAATATTTCATGTCATGTAAGCACATCTTTGGTGCAGTAACTTTAGAATGATATACGTTTCATTACTCTTATTCTAAAATAAATATATAAAAAAGGTTAATGGACAACATTTAATGTTTGCGTATTAATATATAAGAAGATAATAATAAACAGTGATGTGCAAAGAAATAGGGACACCTGTATTCTTATATTTAAAACTACATGAATAATATACAAGGTGCCCCAGATAGAGCATTAATTCCCTCGGGTGGTGATTCTCCTTAAATAGGCCAGTAAGAAAATACAAGGACGGTGGTGTCAAGTTCTATGGCAAGATAAAAAACCAAGTCAGTAGAAAATTTTATCATAAAAAGATATTACATCACAAAAATTATCAAAAAATGTATTTAAAATTCGAGATGTTTATTATCAAAGTTTAATTCAAAATTTTTTTAGAATTTAGTTGCTCATAACTTTCTTAATTGTGCCTTTATGCAAAATCGTTTTATAAAAATCTTAATGCCAATTTGATTTTCTTCTCAACAAGTTGTAAACTTTGGAAATCGGCTAAGAGATACATTAAAAATGGAGTAAAATGTAATGACACCTATTTTTTGGCTTTTCCTCTCTAGCACCCAAAGGGGGGAGGGGGGTCACCCCCATCCTTGCATTTTCTGACTCGCCTAATCAAGGAGAATCACTACCCGAAGGAATTTATGCTGTATCTGGGGTGCCTTGTATATAATTCATGAAGCTTAGAATATAAAAATACAGGCGTCCCTATTTCTTTGCACATCACTGTATATATGTAGCTAAGGAAATTGCTTAAAACGTAGATTTGTGTAAATAACTTTGGAGTGGTTTGAAATAGTTTAAAATTTTTTTTACAGAAATTATTTCTTGAGCTGTAGAACTTTGTAAGAAATGTAAAAACAACATTTTGAAAATTTAATATTCATCAAAAAAATCATAGGGGTAGCTCATGAATTCCAATTATAGAATCTGTTTATTGAATTATGTGTCAAAATGAGGCAATTTTTGCAAATAAATGATATGCCATATGAAAGAGTGTGAAAAAAGAAAATGTAATAAGAAAAAAAATTGCCAAAAAAAAACATGTGTCTTATATTTTGAGCAAAATTTAAATATTTTAGAGGTTTTTTTAAAACAATATAGAACATTGAATTGATGGGATAACGGTTAATGTTTTCTTATTTCTCCAAGTTCATTTAAGTGATCTTTCAGACAAAGAAAATTTGTTGAAAATCTATTAAAAAATGGCTGAGATATTTGATGCAAAGTCAAAACTTGAAATTTCAATAGTATTTTTCTCATTCTGAGGCGATGGCCTTGCTTCAAGGAAACACGTTGTACTGAGAAGATATAAATTTTTGAGATATCTAAATAATTTTAATGTCATTTTAAGGGCTTTTTTAACATACTACCCGTGGAAAATATTACCAAGAAAGCTTTCCTATACCGTTATATTCCACAACCAACGACTTTTCATACAAAAATATGTTGTACTGAGAACATGTATAGTTTTTGAGATATCGCTATAATTTTTAAGTCAAAATAGCGGACATTTTTCAGACTTTACTATTTGTAAGAAATTTCCATCACAATATATATCCACTCTTGAGATGGCGTAAAATATCGGAAGTATTTTTTGCACACCTTATCAACGTCTAAAATTCCCTCTTACATTATATTCATCCATCTGTTACAGTTTGGCTTTTATTTAATAAATGCTTTTTTCGCTCATATTTCAGGTCGAAGGTCACCAATCTAAAATTTAATCATACTAAGCAGCCAGATCTTTCATTTGATACCTCATTCACCATTCTACCACTTCCTAGCCCTGAGATTCCTTACTAAAAATAGTATAAACTTTCAACGTTTATATTTGGGGTCAGAGGACATAAATTTAAAATGTAAAATGATTCTGCACATATAGGGCGCAGTACCTTTCGAATGATATAAGTTTCATTGCCCTTATTCTAAAACTAATATCGAAAAAGTGTACAACAACATTTGATGTTTGCCTATTAATATATAAGATTAATAAGTACAATAAATGAATAAAAATTAATTCTTTTGCTGTATTTTAATTGGAAATATTAGTTAATTTATTAGTTAGGTTACTGAGAGCAATAACTGCTGCGTATGTAAAGAATATTAGTCAGTCGATTAGTAATTTAACTAGGAGCTATAACTAGTATGTAGTGTCCGACCGAAACCGGAATTTTGGCCGAAACCGAAACTAAATATTCGGCCATTTTATTATATTCGGCCGAAACCGAAACCGAAACCGAAACTGGTTATTAATATGAAAATTTAAGTTTTTACAACAAATTTTTTTTTAAAAGGAAACAAAAGTACTTTTATACACAGAAGAAAAAAATGATATATAATAAAGTATTATTTGAATATTGAAGATTATAATAATTAATTGAAGTTTACTATAATAATAAACGAGATAATTTTTTATTTTATTTTTTATTAAAAAAGCATTGCATACTTTTAAACTTCAAAACAAACTCAAAATGGTATGCACCTACAATATACATTTTTATAGAACTACAAAACAAAGTATTTTTTATTTATTTAATAGTTAAGTATTATAAAAATAGAAATATTTCGTTTATTTTCCTTTATTCCACACACACACAGAATTCGTTCGGAAGTGTGATTATCATTTTTTGGCATCAGTACCTATAAAACTTTAATATTAAATGCAATAGTGATGATAGAATCACTAATGATAGTATCGAACGCATAAAATTAACAAAAATGTTTTACGTTAACACGAGAAAAAAATCAATTTTTGTTTTGTACAATGCGTTGTAAATATTTTTATATTTGAATTAAATGACTGAAGCAAGAAGTTTTTACCAAAAGTTTCGGCTAGTTTCGGCTAGTATCGGAAACTGACAAAAAGGGCCGAAACTATCTGTAACCGAAACCGAAACTGAATATTCGGTCGGACACTACTAGCAATTTAATCAGGTGCTATAACTGATATGTATGTCATACATATGAGTTCATTACCAAGTTATTTTACTAATTGCTGTAACTGCTACGTTACACAAAGGCATCACCCAAGTAGAATTTTGCGACCACAGGTTACTTAAGACACATTTTTTACACGACGACGTTGCAGCGATACTGATTTAGAAAATATTTTGTGGGAAAAGTTTGTAAAAATTCCTAGGATACTACTTTACCACTAGGTCACAGAATGTGGTAACGATTTATCAAGTGCTACCTTTAAAAAATGCATCACTCATCATTCATCAAGATGTACATTTTGTAACAATTAGCTAATTGCGACCCAAGTGTAGGCATCACTCATCATTCATCAAGATATACATTTTGTAACAATTAGCTAATTGCGACACAAGTTATTTGAAATGGTGGACGCAAATTATTATTATATTTAAACATTTTTTATTTTATGTATGAAATTGTTGCAATATTTTCTGAATTCAGCTTGCGCTTAAATTCTTAAGAAGTTTTGGCTGTTATTTTACCGAAAATCTTCTTTGGATATTAAGATCCAAATAATATCAAAAAACACTTAAGATTATGTTGTACTCCTATATATTATATAAATTTTAATTATAAAATAATTATACATATTTATGGCTGCAAAATGTAAACAAAACATGTAAACAAAATTAATATTTCTGCAATTGGCAACTCTGTAATGCATTTCTATATAAATGTGTATACTAAAATGTGATAAGTCACTTCAGAGTAATTTTCACTAACACAATGTCGGCATTGTGTTGCACCACTTTCGAATCATAGTGGTCTCTGTAACGTAACCAATACGTAACATCATGTCAATTTTGACACAAAAATAAACGCTACGACGTCGCTGCAACACAAATGTGGACCATCAGTTCTAGTTGGGTAGTTAAATTACTAGTTACATCACCAATAGCTATAACGGGCACAAAACATGTGGAAGTGAGATAACTGTACCTGATAAATGTGCCTGAAAAATAGAGTGTGAGAAGGTGATGCTAGCTCACATCTACACAAATGACCGCATAGATTATTCCCATGGCCCTGTACAATCTAATAGAAAATAGGAATTGAAACTTGGGTATTCATGCCCCTTATATGACTTAGCATATGACCAGTAAGGCGCCTCACGCTCCATAGAAAATAAAAAAGTTGTTCGGCACAAGTGCTCACAAAAATCCTTGGTTTATGTTATGATGATTCCCCAAATATTTCGACTCTAGCAATAGCCATCAGCAATAGCCATTTTACAAAAAACGCGATTTTTAGAGGTTATTTCAAACCATTCCAGCTCACGGATGGCTATCGCTAGAGTCGAAGTATTTGTGGCATCATCATAACATTAACCAAGGATTATCTTGTGCAACTGTGCCGAACAACTTTTTTTCGTGAGGCGCCTTAATTACCAGTTGTGTTCTTGTAGTAATACTCTTGATAGAGCCTGTAGTTCATAAGCTCGCAGAATCGTTTCTTAGCTATTTTTTATCAAAAAAACAGCAGATACTCGAACCAACATTCGTTATTAGCCCTTTTTTGCCACATATATCCTGTTTTTTTGTTGTTGTTGTAAAAGAAAGTAAAAATGCTTCTAGAGCAAGAGCAAAATTATCATTAATTTTATTATTGCCAAGTGGCAGTCAATTTATTAATTATTTAACAATGTTAAAGTACAGTCCTTGGCCAAATTATTAGACGCACTACAGTTTTTTCTTAAGATGAATCCAAATTTGATATAAATCATATTTTTTAAAAGAAAAACTTAGCTTTTAATGTTATTGTATACCTATTTGTGATATATTTCATTCAATATTTACGATCATTTTACACCGCAAGGTCAGAAGGATTCTTTATGGTATGACCTGCGGTTTAAGATCACAAAAATAACGTTTTTTAAAATTGCTGAAGCTCAGTCGTTTTTCAATTTATCAACTTTGGGTTTTTTACGTGAAGTAGACCTAATTTTCTAACTTCTTCCGTACCTTTTTAAGTTTCGATACTTTTTTATTCCACCCTCCCAGAGCGATGAAAATGGGTACGCAGAAATAGGAAAACAAACGGGGTGTCGTTTTTCTTGATAAACAGATGCCGCATTGAAATTCTGCAGGCGGCATTTTGTTGGTAATCACGTTAGGCAGATCATGAACTATGGTATTTCCAAAATTTAAAAAATTGATAAAATGGAGCGATTTTAAATAAAAATATTAAATTTCATGTAAAAATTTGAAATCTTAAAATTAAAGTATTTTGATTTATCTTCAACCTTTAACTCGTAGAGGTTGCTTGTCTTGGGTAACCCCTTGTGAAATTTTCTGAACAATATTTTTTTTGGAAGGTTTTAACCTTTGACCTTCCTCCAAAAATGAATTATAGGGTCTTTTCCAAAAAAAGGGTCAAATTGACCCATATTGGAAGGAGCTAGGGGGTTAAAGTGTTGCAAAAAATATTCCCCGGAAAATTTTAATTTAGGCTTCGGAAGACATGAACCACCCTATGATAAGTTTAACATTTATTTTTTTATATTTTTTAATTTCATTTCATGTGGCGGCCGTAGCCTAGTGGGTAGAGTGCGTGGCCCCTAAGCTAAAGAATTGCGGTAGCCCGGGTTCAATTCCAGCTCAGACAGAAAGTTTTTTCACTTGAATTAATTTTTCTGTTCGGTCGTCACCTCTCTGCAGACAATGGCAAACCTCAGAGAGTAAAAATTGCCAAGTAAAGCTTCTTGAGAACATAATCCGTTCGGAGTCGGCATAAAACACGTAGGTCCAGTTCTTGGTCATTTGTGATCAAACATTTTATAACTCGCACAACACAATTGGTCAATAGAAGCTAGGTCAAAGTCCTTCCAAGGGCTGAAATGGGCAGTTTATTATTATTATTAATTTCATTTTGACCAAAAAAATTTAGATTAAAAACCACTGTAAAAAAATTTGTGACGTAGTAGAGCAAAAAGCTACTTGCGCTGTGTAGTAAAAAAATGGTATAAATATTAAAAAATTATTTATTTATTTATTTATTTATTTATAAATTTAATTACTTTATTTAATTTGAATTACCTTCATACAGTAATTGTTATGTTGACATAAAGTTGTTTAGCTTTTTTTGTATTTTGATTATTTAATAAGTCTTGGTAAAAAAATATTGGTTAAATTTAATTTGAATTACCTTCATACAGTAATTGTTATGTTGACATAAAATTGCTTAGCTTTTTTTGTATTTTGATTATTTAATAAGTCTTGGTAAAAAATATTGGTAAAAATTTTTTTAAATTTATAATTAAAAAATGGAAATTTATTAACTTAGATTCTGAATATGAATATGAATATTATCTTTTTAAGTTTTGAAAAATTTCCATTATTATGATATCAAAATTTTGGCTATATCTCGAAAACTATAGATTTTCTCAGTACAACGCATTTTTCATGAAAACTCGTTAATTATTAAAAATAATGATAAAAGAAAGATTTTTTCGAAAATATTTTGTACGTTTATCTAATATATTGAAAATTTCCGTTATTATGACATCAAAATTGTTGCGATATCATGAAAACTACAGACTTTCTCTATATAACACATTTTCTTTAGAATTAAAATGAGATAAAACCGATTGAGATTTAAATTTTTTAATTTGCAAGCAAATATCTCGGCCATTTTCAAATCGATGTTCATCGAATTTCCTTTGTCTGAAAGGTCAATTAAGTGAATTTCGAGAAATGAGAAAAGATTAACCGCTACTTCACCAATTCAATGTTTTATATTGCTTCCACAAAACCTTTAAAATATTCAATCTGTGCTCAAAAAATAGGCCAAAAGTTATTTTTGTTGCAATTTTTTTTTTCAATTTCCATTTTCCATACTCTTTCATTATCTGAAAAATTGCTTAATTTTGGCACAAAATTCAATAAACAGTTTCTATCATTAAAAATCATGGGCTATAAAAATCTATTATTTTCTATATAAAGTTTTATTTTTTCAAAATGTTATTATATTTTTTACAATGTTCTACAGCCAAAAAAATAATTTCTGTGAAAAAAATTTCAAATATTACAAACTACATTATCAAATTTTAGTCTTATACTACGTTAGCATTGGGTCAAATGACTCATTTCAGTCCATTCAGCTATCATCAATATCAACCAGTAAAAACAAATTAAAGAAGCAGTTGCCAAACGAAATACTTTCGCATTAAAAAACCAATGTAAACACTTTTGACTGACTGATTTCAAATGAGTCATTTGGTCCAATTTAAACGTAGCATTTCACAACGCTTTTAATAGTATAGATAAATAGATAGATAGTATAGATAGACAGATAGACTAATACAATCTCTAGTAGGGAAAAGTTAGCTGGCAAAGCTACAAAACATAGTTTATGCTTCTAACTGAATTCTGGCAACTCCCCTCAAAATATTTGCAAAGAAAATTATCAACACTGTAAGACAGCAAGACAAAGTTTTTTTTTAAAATATCCCGTCTGAAAATGGTCTACGCTGTTTTGCTAATTCTACACTAACTGGAGTCGATAAAGAAAATTTAAACTGCCTAAGGTGTATTTCTTAATTTCTATTTTCGTCTTTTAAAAAACCATCCATCTATCAAAATGAATTTTTTTCCTTTCAAAAAGATTTTCTCTTTCTAAGCCTACAATTTCCTTGAATTCATTATGAAAATATTGGTAATGCCTTTCCATAGTTTGTTCCGTTTTTATTTTCAACGACATATAGCACAACAAACATTGCACGCCATCAAAAGCGTTTGGAAGCATAAAGGCTATTCCCGATTACGGGCAAATAGCGTGGCATCGTGGTATTTGCAAAATATGATGGCAAATATTTTCAACACAACAACAAAATGTACAGATTTGCATTTGCCCGACTGTGTCAAATTTGCAACACTAAAATCGCATTGCATAGAGTCGAGCATGGGCAAAACTTATTTGCCAATCAATCAGCTGTCACATTTTAACTAAACGCCGCTAATAAAACAAAATTAACAGACTCTGATATGGAACTCACTTTGATAAATAATACACTTTGATAAATAAAAATCAAAAACACCACAAATACTGTTCGTGTTGTTTTTTTTTTCTCCAAAACAGCTGTGAGTTTTGTTTGCAACAGTGTTCTTAAAAGTGTGCTCACAGTTGATGGCAAATATTTGGTAGGGCATACATTTGCAAAGCTATTTGCCCGTAACTGGGAATAGCCCTATAAAGTATTTTTTGCTTGTTGCATTGTTTGCCATATTTGTACGAAAAATTCTCCTGGTGTATAGACCAGTGCACGGACTTGATAAAAATTTTTAGTTGCAGATTGAACTCAAAAAGTGAAATAAAATGTGGCAGATTTGATATTTCATATAAGAACTGTACATTAAAATGGCTCAATAAAAAAAGTTACCATGCTACCGACTAAAAGTGAACCTTGATCTTTTTTATAATGATTTGAAATAAAAATAAAAAATTTTGAAATAACCTTAAAAAATCATGTTTTTCGTAAAAATTTCGGCTGGTGTGGTTGTTAAAAAAACCAACGGTCAGAAATAATAGCACTTAAAAAATTATTCTAAACTGCATCAAAAAGTTCAAAATCTTTGCAATCGGATTAAAAATAATGCTGTTTTTCGTGTATTGTTTTTGAATTTGTTTGAAGCTTTTTTACTAAAATTTAAATAACTTCATTATTTCTAATGCGATCCACACTATCAAGATATCGTTGGAAAAATTTTGAGTGCTTGCATTGATTCATGGTCAGAATTGATTAAATTGATACGTATAAAAGCTAAAATATTAATTATAAAAAAACAAGTAGAAGTAATGAAGTTCTTTTAATTTTGAAAGTTTTTGTATGGAAATAAAATGAAAAAAACTATCAAAACTATATATGAAAAACAGAACTATTTTTAATCCGATTGTTAAAATTCAAAATTTGTTTATTGGAAGAGATTTTTCCGGCTAAGAATTTTATGACATCTTTTTTAACAACTATTACACCAGCCAATATATTAACGTAAAACATGATTTTTCGAGGTTATTTTAAAATGGTTTAGCTCACTGGCGGTTATCATTACAGCCAAAATATTTTAGGAATCGCCATAGAATAGATCAAGCTTAATTTTTAGTCGGTGGCATTGATAACTTAATTTTTCTATGGAGGTCGAGGCACCTTACTGTACATATATGTCTTCTATTAAAAAAAAAATATACATAACACAGAAAGTTTAGAATAACAATAGTAGTGTATATTCAATATAAAAAAAAGATTAACCACTAACAAACTCTCAATAAAACAAAAACATAAAACACAACAAAAAACAAAACAATATGGAACAAATGTAGTTTGGGGACAGGAGCCTAATTTTATTTTTAATTTGTGTTTTTACCTCTTTAAGGCCCTATTTCTTCACAGCCCGGTAAAAATGACCGTCCCGGTAAACTCAAAACTCGTCGGAAATGGAGGTATGATTTTCCAGCAAGTTGAGAGTTTACTGGGACTGTAACTTTTACCGAATGGCAAGGAAATTGGGTCTAAGAAGAGTCCATTAAAAAATGTCACTTACTTATGATTTTCGAGATAAATTCGCCAAAGTTTGAAAAAGGTTAAAGGTTCGTATTTCAAAACTAATAAAACAATTAGACTCCTGCCCATAAATTAAATTTTTGGTAAAAATATATAAATCTAAGTAAGTCCATTTTTGACAGTTTTGAGAAAATTGAACATTTAGAAAAATTCTTATAATAAATTCCAAGTTAAAGAACTCAGTTTTGCTTATAAGCTAGGTCAAGAGCATAAATGGAGCTATCCATATCGTAAAAAATAAACTAAATAATACACAAAAACGATGCAGAAGATTGCATATTAGTAAAAACATGAAACCACCTCGTCAAAAAATTCTTAAAAATATTTTCCAAAACATTTTTACAGCGGAAAGGAGAAATTTAAAAAATTTTTCAGAGGACAAGTGGCGTTAATCCATTCATTTTATATCTCCCTTAGTAATGAAGATAATCGCTAATGGGTAGTTTTGTCCAACTTCTTTGTAAAAATGCTGTCATTCCTAATCAAAAAATTCTTAAAAATATTTTCCATTACATATTTACAGCGGAAAGGAGGAATTTTAAAAATTTTTCAGAGGACGAGTGGCGTAAGTCCATTCATTTTATATCTCCCTTAATAATGGAGATAATCGCTAAGAGATGGTTTTGTCCAACTTCTAGGTAAAAATGCTGCCATTCCTCATCAAAAAATTCTTGAAAATATCTCCTATTAGATTTCTACAGCGGAAACGAGAAATTTTAAATAATTTTAAGTGGCGCAATTCCAAATGTTTTTACTAATATGCAATATTCTGCATCATTTTTGTGTATTTTTTAGTTTATTTTTTACGATATGGATAGCTCCAATTATGCTCTTGACCTAGCTTATTAGCAAAACTGAGTTCTTCATACTTGGAATTTATCTTGAGAATTTTTCTAAATGTTCGATTTTCTTAAAACTACCAAAAATAGACTTACGCCACTTGTGCTCTGAACAGCTCATATATAAAACAAAGTCGGGGTTGTTACACCATTTATAACTGAAGAACAGCTGGACCGATTTTAATGATCTTTCATTTGTTGGAATTGTGTTCATCCCGAATAGCAGAATAATTTTTAAAATATCGGAAAAGCTCAGGGGGCGTGGCACCTCCCATACAAATCAAATCATACTGAATAGCTTTGGAGTTATAGGTCCCACAGCAACGAAATTCGGCATTCAACCTTAATTTTTACTTGCCGTTCTACTGGTAAAGTTTTATAGGCGTTGGACGTAGGGCGTGGCACTTTTTCAGCAGCCCAAATTTTCAGTATAACTTTCAAACTATAAGTCACACATTAATGAAACTCGGTTAGAACGTACTATTTAGTCGTGTCTTTAGACTGGCAAAATTGAGCAAGTATATGCTAAAGGGGTGTGGCACCGCCCATACAATTCAAATTTATGATATCGAATAGCTTTGGAACTAAATGTCTTATAATAATGAAATTCAGTATAGAGTTGCCACTTGCTGATATCCTTCTACTGGAAAACTGGGATGGGCTTTGGAAAAGGTGGTGCGGGTCCGCCCATACACTTTACATTTTTGATATCGAATAGCTTTGGAAATAAATATCATATAACAATGAAATTCAGTATGGAGTTACTTATTAGTCAGGCATTTCTACTGGAAAACTGGCACGGGCAATGGAAACTTGGCGTGGTTTCACCCACACAAGCTAAGTTAAATTCAATTCAAAATGCTTTACTGCAAAAACTAACTTTTTTCTGGCATTTAATAATCAAAATCAAATCTTCTAAACGAATAAAAATTTCTTCATTTTCAATTTTAAAACCGTTACTTTTGCAACTGAAAGAAATTTTTATCTTCATTACTTTTTGGTAAAGTTGGTTTTGTTGCATTTTCCCTAAAATAAAATAAAAATTAAAAATAAAAAAAAAAATATAAAAATCATTTGTTCCGCTCATTGTGAGAATAGATCCCACTACCTGATGGCTTCAAAACCGATGGTTGAGCCGACTAAGCTATAAAGTACATTTATTCAAGTTGAAATGTACTTAAATAATTTCCTAATAGAATTAGCTATAAAATTTAATGACAATAGTGAAATGACAATGACAGCAGTGTAATATATTTTTCTTAGACACAAACCAATCGTGTTTGTTATATGCATATATATTAATAAAAATAATTTTCTGTAAAATAAAAACAAGAACCTCTCGGAATATTTCGGTGCCGCTGCCTGCCAGTAAATAGCTGTAAGTCGCGAAAGTGTACATTTTTTTGTTTCATGTTGTCTGTGGTTTGTTTTGAAAAAAGCATATATAAGGTTACCAGTCGATTTGTTTGTTTTGTGCGAGTGTTTTGTGCGAGTATATATATCTTATCACAATGAATCTTATTGTGCGAGTATTATTATTACCAATGCCGCGACCCAAAAGATCTAATCCCAGCAAGTAGAAATCGTCGAGCTTATCGCACAGATCAACAACGAGATAATCTCCGCCGCGCCAGAAGAAATGATTCAAGTGTTGATTTGAATCTTATATTATGCTTTGGTATAATTAGTTTTGACCACGCCTTTTTCACCTTTTTACAAGTAAGGGAAATCAACCAACTAGCATACTTTTTTTTGCGAAAAGCTTCGTTTAATTAATTTTAATAAATTCTGTAATTTTGACACCAAAAAATTCACATATCTTCAAGATTGCACAAATTTTTAGTACAACGTCTTTTTCCAATAACGCGGTTTAATTAGAATGACAAAAAAACCATTTTGCATATTTTCCATACGCGCTCCGTCAAAAGCTTATGTTTTTCTGGCTAAAAATCGTTATCTTCTGAACGAATAAAACATAAACATCAAAATTTTACATTTTCTCCCTCGGGTACATCAGCTAGTAGAATTTAAAATTTCCAAAATATTCTTGAGCTTTATTTTAAAAATTTAAACTCCCTTTTCCGATTCCGCGTAAAAAATTATTTATGATAGTTCCGAAAATTTGCCGGAGTCTCTCTCGATTTTATTACAAAATTCCTTAATAAAGATTTGGTTTGCAACTATAACAGTTTGCCGACTGTTTCCTTTCTCAGATTTGATATTGTTCATTATAGAAAAGGAAATTTTAATTTTATTGAAAGTATTTCATAGTAAAAAATTAAGCATAAAATTTTATGATGGTTCAAATAGTGGTAGATTTTAAGCCTTCTGAGGTAAAAGTGCTAGATATTAAAATTTTGTATAATGTGGTAGATCTACCACAATAGTGGTAAAGTCCGTGCCCTGGTATAGACAAAACAATTGAGTATCATCGGAAACGATGCTGCCTCGCCACTGGTTGTCGAATGAGCTAAAGAGCATAAGAATACGTGACTCTTGGCAAAGCATTTGCTTCATGGGATGCCGACCACTGTTTTAGTGTAACAAGTGTCATAGCAATATTAATTTGCATGCAATAGAGTTCTTCTTCTAGCAGTTGCTTTGAAATAAAATTGAAATTTTGTAACGGATGTCATACTATAAATTTATATGAATTATTTGCTCTACTTTACATATTGATATATACAATAACTGGTCACCTTGCCTTGGGGAAAAAAAGGAAATCGTAAGAATACCACGACATTCAAAATCCGTATAAGAGTTCGAATAAAATTCTACAAAGTAGGTTACGACAAATGTTAGCGCTAGTTATCTTGTTCTATCATTGAGAAGTTTCCTATTAAATAGTTCGAAAATAAGTTTAAACGTTATAAAAATCACGAGGTTCAAACCTACTCTCAAATGCTTAGGTCTCGTAATAAAATTGTAAAGTTTTCTCGGCTATTTTCGATTCTGCCTTTGCAAGTGATAATACAAGTTTAAAAGAAGTGAATAAAAGAAGTACAATTCGCTAATTTGCTTTAAAATAAATATTAATTTAAAACAGTGGTTCCTAATTGGCCCAGCTTAAAAAGGTTGAGGTAGATCCTGGAAACCTAGAAGACGTTTTGTTAAAGGTAATTAGAATTTATTAAAGTTAATATAAAAAGAATTGTAGTTGTCTGAATTATTTTTTTCCAAGTGATTAAATATATTAATTTTTGTTAAAGGTTCCTAAACCTCGTGCCTAATTTCCTTGTGGCACAATGAATTCGTATCCTTGCGCGAAAAGATTTCGGAAAAAATTTCATCAGACGCTGCATTTGAGGCATAGTCCAAATGCTTCAAAATTTCACATAACTTCGGACTAAGTCTAGCGTAGGACATTCTAGCGGAGCTCCTGTTCCCCAGCAAATACACCCACATCGTCCAATCATCTTCAAAGTTATAAAAAAAAAACCCTTTTATAAAACTTAGTTTTAAGTGGCCAATTCTAGAGTGCGTAAGTGAGCAACTATATAGCTCATAGGCTCAAAAAAAAAAAAAAAAAATAAAAGAAAAAAAGAAACAAAACTAAATTTCGCACACACACACACACACATAACTACGCCAAATCAGAAAAAGAAAAAGGAAACCTAATTTTTTTGCAAAACAAATCAGTCCGCGTATCATGGCATTAAAGATTGCTTGTCTCTTGCTGAAAAACCAAGAATTTTGCATTTAAATAAAATACAAGTGACGTAAAAATATTAAGTAAAGATCTATTGCTACAGATAGACAGTCGCGTGGTTAAAAACTTAAGAAAATTGCTTATAAATAATATAAAAGTGATTTAAAATGCTAAGTGACAAGAAAAATTTAACTAATTAATAAGTAGCTTGAAAAAAAAAATTAGGATTGATTAAAAGATAAAATAATAATGTTGAATTTCACAGCCAAGACGTCATCAACGAGCTGCAGGCCTGGAGATCTCGGATGATTTGTAAGTACTTTAACCTATTTTTATCCTATCTTGTAAATCAAAATGCAGAATTCAACGTAAAACAAACGTAACAATCCATTTATTTTCTTATTATTAATAATGCTTAGTTATAATTCTAGTTACTTTTGTAACTGGCTATTTCTTTATTGCCAATCTAAGACACTTAGAATAATATTCTTATAAAGACTTGCTTAATAATTCGTTTTTAAATAAAGGCTAAGAATAATGTTAGAATAAAATAAACAATCAAAACCTTATCATATACGAACAATTTTGTCACAAAAATTTTTCCAATTCCACCGCGTTCCCATATTAAGTGCATACCATGAAAGCAATTTTTAAGTGATTAATTTTCATTTTGTTCCCATAAATTCATTTTTTCAAATCTTAGCCATTCACTCAAAACCAGTTTTGCCCAATTCCATTCTATTCCAAATTATACTAATTGTGTTCAATTGTAAGTATGCCCCATATATTGATTAATGGTGCTAAATGCTCAAAACAATATTCCGGTTCGTTTTGTGTTACTTTAACTGAGCGCCCAATAAAGGTACTCAAATGTGCAAATTAGTTTTGTTTTTTTTTTTAGAGTAAACACATGCATACACAGATCTTTTATGTTAAAGCTCAATATATACCAAAAACATGCAAATAGAACGCAAACTTAAAGTTCATTGCTCTTTGGTTGGTTAGCTTACAATCGCGTCGGAAGCGAATTTCATCTGGGGGGGCAGTACAAATGGGGGGGCAGTACAAATGGTGGTGCAAAAAAAGTTCACCAAAATTTCTTCACATGAAACATGAAGACGAGAGAAAGAAGAGGAAAATATATAATACAAAAATATTATCGTTGTAAAAAAACTGATATTTTGAATAACTTTTCCTTTTAAATTGTTTATCTAGCTAAAAAAGTGGGGGGGCAACTGCCCACCTTGCCCCCCCGCTTCCGACGCCAATGTTAGCTTACTAATGTTCATGAGGATTTTTCACCAGCTGTTTAGCCTAATACATACCTACAAATCTGAGTATAAAAGGGTTATTTTAACTAACTCTGATTTTGATTGTTAAATTCTCGTAATATAATATTTTTAATGTCTTAAATATAATTAAAAGTCTAAATGATAGACAATACTCTGACAAAAAATTTAATTAATATATGAAATACTTTCGAAACCAAATTAGTCAAATTATTTTATTAGTAAACTTAATTTATGTTAAACAATCAGAGAAAACGAACTAAATAAAACATTCTAAATTGAGAATGATAGTGTAAGAAAATTTTTTTTTAATGACCTAACTACCGGCATCTGTATAATTTACGGGGTTTTCAAATCGTAGCTCACATCGAAAACCATGGTTGGGAGGGTATAGAAGGGATCATTTCACCAGATCCCAAACCAGTAGGATTAGTTGAAGGCGAAGAGATTCGAAAATTATTAGTTTCAGTTTTCCATTTCTGGTTTGCAAGTATTACATTTCCTTTTTGAGTTCCCTTTTTTTTCCGATGCACGTAAATTTTTTTTGTGAAGGTTTTCTATAGTAGGTTAGCAAGCCCCCACCCCCAACGCCGACGAGACTAGCCATGCCAGTACGTGCACCCGCGACTTCTACTATAGGTCGAACAGAAAACCTTAGATTTTTTTGACAGCTACATTTATTTGTTTGGTTGAAAACTTTACATCCGGTTAGACTGGGTATAAATATGGCGGGCACCGGACGCTGCTCACATACAATGGTGAGATTATGCCTGTCTTTAGAAAACATATAAATCAACCATGGTAAAATTCAAGTAAACCGAATGCTGAGCGCAGGAAGATCATTACAATTTATGTGAAATTCCGAGTATTTCAGGATCCAAAAATTTTTACTCAGAGCAGCACTTGTACATTTAGAAGATCAGAAAACCGGCAGAAGATTCTGTTATTTCCCTCCCTGATGCATAGCATATTTATTTAATAAGCAATCAGTAAATCAAATAAAATGTGTTTAGATTATAAAATCATATTTATTTTTCTTGGCTTTTTCGACATAATTTTGATTACATTTTTAAAATAATCATAATAAGTTATAAAAAAATCAATTTTTTTCTTTTTGGTACCCTTAGCCCATATAATAAACACCAGTACATCACATTTAAATACAGACTCTCAGAGAATTTCAGTGGTTTGAACCCCTTTTGCCCCTCCTGAATTCACGCATAGTGAGGGAGTTAGTTTGATTTGACTCTTATTTTTGTAATTTATGTTGTAGAAGTTGTAAGGACTAATTTGACACAAAATTTAGCTTACATGCTGTAATAAATATTTTACCTTTCAGGCTCGAACTACAAAACTGCTAAACAAAACCCACCAGCTAAAAGCCACCCAGCGATCCATATTGGATAAAGTATTTCGGGAGAGACGTCACTTTGCGTCGCATGTATAAAACCTCAGGCCTGGCGCCATATTTTCTATCTTGTCTTTTGTATATATTTCATTTTGAACTAATTAAACTTTGAAATTACTTAAAATGGAGTCACTTGATTCATTCCTGAATAAAGACAGGTACGCAAATTTCAAATTACCATCACTGAAGTTGCGACCATGAAATCGTAAACCGCAAGGTTCGGTCGATGATTGTGCGACCATTGGCAAATTAACCATTGGTTAATTGTGGAATGCGTCATACTGCACCGAAAAGAAACGTAAAATAAGTCGATAAATAACATCAAGAACAATGAATAGCAATTTTGATCATAAGTAAAATTAGCTTTAACGCAAGCATATGCTAAATAAGGCGTAAATTTAGTAACTATATTTACCATAATTAAAATGGTTAATTAATTGCCCAACGCACTGGGCGACGTCATTATTCATCATTAGCATAAGCCTGAAGTAGAAAATTAAGTATAAAATCAGCCATACACATAGTATGGTACACATGCGGTCACGCACATCTTACCACTAAATTTCATTTGACAAACACATGTTTGAATACATTTTTTAACGGTAGTTTTTGCGGTATCCCAATTATATGCATTTATCTGTGTAAGTAGCTGCAAATTAAAAATAAATACGTAATTTTGCGAAAGAAAAATTATTTATAAATCAGCAGTGGTACATTAAACATATAGACCTTAAAAATGAGTTCAAAATACAAGCGGTTGACTCGGGACCAAAAGGTCATTATTTTTACAGTGGAGAAAGGCGTGAAATTGCAAGGCGGATAGGCGTAGTCATTACTAAGAACCAAGACGACCGTTTGGAGAGCATCTGTAAGAAAAGGGCTGGGAGAAAGACATCGGACCGAACGGATAACGTGATACACCGAATGAGGCTGAAGAATCGTTTCAAAAACGCCGTCGAAATAAGAAGAGATCTCGAACAAGAGCACCAAGTTAACATTAGTGTAGAAACAGTCCGCAGACGACTGCGAGAATTTGGACTTTGTGGTATGAGACCAGCAAAAAACCCCTCCTGACACAGAAAATGCGAGCTAAACGGTTGGAGTGGGCCAGAATGCACAGCAATTGGACTCTCCACCAATGGCGAAATATTATTTGGTCCGATGAGAGCAAGTTTAACTTGCACTGTGCCGACAATCTTCCGTACGTACGACGTTTTCCAGGAGAAAGATTTAAGGATACTTGTGTAATTAGAACGGTCAAGCATCCTCCGAGTCAAATGATCTGGGGATGTTTTTCTTATTATGTACGGGGTCCTTTATTTTTTGTTGATGACATTATGAACGGAGAAAAATATTGTGAAGTCATAACGGGTTTTGTCGTGCCTATTGTGGAAGAGCATTATGGTCATTGTAGTGAGACTATCTCTCAGGATGACTCCGCACCATATCACCGCGCAAAATCGGTAAGTTTTTTGTAGAAATACACTATCATTTTATCCGCATGTTTTAATGTAAAAATAATAAAATCGCCCTATTAATCTTTTTAACAGGTGCAGAAGTTATTCAAGGACTTTGGTATTAAACACATGGATTGGCCTGGAAACTCCCCGGATTTAAATACAATCGAGCATTTATGGCACGTGATGAAACGCAAAGTGGCTAAGCATAAGCAACATAGTAAACTGGAGCTAAAAAGAATTTTGGAAGAAGTCTGGGAAAATGAGATTTCAAACATGGAATTGCAAAACCTTGTTGAGTCAATGCCTGCCCGAATCCAAGCTGTTATAGTCTCAAAAGGGCGGTCGACATCTTATAAGACTAAAGATTATAATACTTTTTTGTTCACTGTTCAAATAAATAAAAAAATTTGCTTAAAGCTATTTAAAATTTTAAATGTTTTGAAAACTTTTATATTTGAATATATGCAAATAGAAAATATCCGTTTATTTATTTTATATAGAAAAAAATAAAAATACACTTCTGATATTAATAAAATTTTGTTGAATCTCCCATCTCTATTTAATGAATTCATGTTTAAAAAATTTTGCACGTATTCCAAACATAAGCGGAAAAATTTGAAAAATACTGCGAGAAATTAAGTGGTGAGATGTGCGTGACAGCAGGTGTATTTGATTTTATTAATCAGAGCATGAGTGTTTGACGCACCAATGGGTTTTTCAGGGTTAAATGTAAACCAACCATCAATTGCGCATTTAAATATATACGTAAGAAAACCAGCATAACTTCATTCTTTGTTTTATCGTACATAAGCAAACAGGCGATTTCGTAACGGGACTTAAATAAGCAGTTGGGCGTAAGATTACATGACGACACCGAAGTAGTACGAAGCTATAGAAATTTCGAGAAGATGAGAGGATGCCATCGAATAACACCGAAGCCATCTTAAGGGGTGTTCACATTTCAAACCGCTCATCAAATCGTTTGTCAAATCCAATAGAACAACGTGGGAATTTCATGAAAATTTCACGTTGTTCTATTGTATTTGACAAACGATTTGATGAGCGATTTGAAATGTGAACAGCCCTTTAGAGTACGACACCATCAAGAGACGAACAACATGTTGAGAGCTACGAGGCTGGCAACCGCTGAAATCCACTCAACATGTCATTAGGGGTGTTCACATTTCAAACCGCTCATCAAATCGTTTGTCAAATACAATAGAACAACGTGAAATTTTCATGGAAATTTCATGTTGTTCTATTGTATTTGACAAACGATTTGATGAGTGGTTTGAAATGTGAACACCCCTATTAGTAGAGAACTACAACAAGACCCTGAGAGCAAACAACATGTTGAGAGCAGCGAATTCTGTAACACCACCATAGGAGCGACTGAATTGAAGCATCGAGGAACATGTTGCACTGGAATGAGAATGTTGCCCATTCCAGACACGAGAATGTTGCCAGAGAGGGCCTAGCAGACAACCATTCGGCCAGAGAGTGTATTGCTGAAACATCAGCCAGCAACATGATACAAAGGACTACAGATAAAGTATTGCCAACGAGTATATCTATTATGTCTATAGAGTATATCTATAAGAGTTTTCACTCGTCGCTCGTTTTTTTTTGCTCGCTAATATTAGCCATCCATCGACAGAACAGGATATTTTGATGGGATATTTATTTTATACCCCTTCAAAAATGCGAGTTTTTTTACATTTTGCTTTACATATTTTGATCATTTTGGCTGCGTGCACAAAGAAGCAAAAAGATCGGTATTTTTTAATGTGCTTGCCTGTTTCTTCTTATTTGAATATCTGAAGATATATTGCAAATTTTATGAATGAAAATAAAATTTTACAGCTTCTTAATTGCATGTGCATGGTTGCCGAATTTATTTTGTTTCCAGCTGGACATTTTTGTTGTGATTTTGTTGTAGCTATATTTTGGTTGCTGCTGCAGAGAAGGATTTTTAGGTATTTCATTAGCTGAATAGAAAGACAGAATTCTGATTCGGCTAATGAAATAATTATTGGATAATAAAAAAAAATGTAGCAATAAAAAAGAATTTGTGTAGCAGTAATTTATAAATTTAAAGTAATATTTTGGATGCTACATTGGATACACAAGCATAATTTTTAGGTACTTCATTAGCCGAATAGATGGGCGGAATTCTGATTCGGCTAATGAAATAATTATTGCTAAGTTAGGACTTAAAAATGTTTATTAACGGAACAAAGTAATGCATTTTAAAAAGGTTTCCTCTGATTTATTTGGAATGTAAAAGAAAATAAAACCAAATTGATATGCGCTGTAGTTGGGTTCTCCGGCCTTATTTCAAGGTTTATTTCGGCAATTTTTATTTATAACAAAACAAAATACAATCATTTAAATTTTTTCATATTATTTTATAATATTTTTTAAAATTATTTTACGTCCAAAGTGGACACCTAAAAGAAAGTTGTGTTGCTGGCACGGGTGATACAGCACTTGAATTTTATATTTTATAATCTTAAGCTATTTCGTACAAAACACAGCAAAAGCCAAAATTCGAATAATTTTTTTAATTCGAATCTTGGCTTTTGTAGTTTGTAGTTGTAATTGAAGGATAACTGAACAATAATCAATCTAAACAAAATTAATAATTTTCCAAAAAGTGCAACACATTGCTGCTATTTTATTATAGTGCATATTCTGTATCAAATTTATATAACAAAGAAGTTAAACTTTTACCAATTCAACCACAAAAAGCCAAACATAAATTTATTACATAGTTTTTGTAATACGTGTACAAATACATATTTTTGTTTTAGCAGTAACTGCGTATCTGGTCTGCACAAAATAAAAAAAAATTATTCGAATTTTGGCTTTTGTTGTATTTTGTACGAAATAGCTTAAGATTATAAAATAGCTATCCACAAAGTCGATATTTTAAATTTTCCGTTTTTTGATTTTTGGGGATTTTTTTTCGAAAAAACTGCATAGATTTTATTTTTATATCAAATCGAATAGTTTTAGCCTATGACGTAAAAAACTTGTATGAATTAGGGCCATCTTAATGTACATTTACACAAAACAACAGTACATACATATATTGTATTTATTATAGTATATTCAATCCCGGGATCGTAGTTGCAGATCTCGAAAATCCCGGGATAAAAAAGTTGACATCCCTACTCCGCCCTAATGTTTATCCAAACAAATAGCCTAGTTTCAGTATATACTTTTATACAATTATATAAATTATATTTATAGAAAATTGTTTTCAAAAGTAATATTTTACAAAATATTTAAAATTGTCGTCTATAGAAAAGTGATTTTCTCGAAACAAAGTTTTTTAACGTGAATTAAGATTGTGAGCTTTAGATCAAGTAATTTTTCAAGAAGGCAACAACAACAACAACAACTTTGTATAGAGTCAATCACTTATCTGACTATTAAGTTTTTTAACTTTTTTGACCAGGGTGTTTAAAAAAATCTATCAAGCCGATTGGGCTGAATTTTCAATTCATAATTCTACAGTCAATGGCTCTAGCAGATAGTAGAATTGTTAATTTTTAATCTTTTTTCGTGTTTTTTACCCTGATGAAAAAACCTGATATTTGTAAATGTCTGCTTATAGTTCGCCATTTTTTAATTTTTTAATAATAATATTTAAATCTACTATCTGCCAGAATGAAAACTCGCAGAACAATAATATACTTAAATTTTGTGTTCTTCAAATGACTTCAAGTGCCGTAATCACCCGTGCCAGCTACACAATTTTCTTTTAGGTGTCCACTTTGGACGTAAAATAATTTTAAAAAATATTATAAAATAACATGAAAAAATTTAAATGATTGTATTTGGTTTTATCTATAGTAATAAAACTCGTTTCCTGTTTGTTTTTTTGGCCTTTATACAAATCTAAACGGCTCAACAGATTTTGCTCAAACTAGGTATACATATTAAGTGAAGTAAATGGTAATTTTGTTATTATAAAACTTTTTAGTATCGGAGATTTTTGTGTATTTAATTTTGAAAATTTTCTGTTATTTTGACATCAAAAACACTCACATATCTTCAAAATTGGAGAAATTTTCAGTACAACGACTTTTTCATAAAACATCGTTGCCTAAGAATGAGAAAAAAACGACATGAAAATCAAAGTTTGATCTTTCGATGCAAATATCTCCGCTGTCCATTAATATATTTCATTCAAATTTTTTTTTGTTCAAAAGTTCAATAAAATCACTTCACAGAAAAAGGTTGAACTGTACCGTAAAGTCAGTGTATATATGTTTAATGATTATGTCAAAAAAGGTCCAAAATATTGACTTTTTACTCAAAAAATGACTCAAAAATTGTTGTTGTTCTAAAAATGAAATTAATTAAAAATTGCACATTGGCTACCTTTCATATTACATAGCATTTATTTGCAAAAATTCTTCCAGCTAAGCGCACAAATTATTTTACTGTTTTTGTCATCAAAACAACAAGGGTACCCCCTTTGATTTTTTTCGCGAAATTTATTTATTCCAAAAAGTTTTTATATTTTTCACAAAAAAGTTAAGTCTCAAAAATAATTTATGTGGAAAATAACCCCAATATCTCTTTCCAATCAAAAGTTATGGCTAAAAATCTATTTTTTCATACCAGACTATTAATAAAACTTAGTGTTGTGTTAAAATTCTCTATGTAGCTTGAACATCCCCATTTATCTCTAAGAATGCAGAGTAATTACGAACATTTTGGATTATATAAAATCTTCCTTATAGTAATCTACTTATTTTTTGCCTCACCACCCCCGCCCGCTCCTGTTAAATTTGTTTTGTTGTGATGGCTCTATTTTTTCTCACTATTGTGTCACCGTTTTCAATTAGTTCTTTATCAATGGTACTTTAAATGTTGTATATATATCACAATTTTATCGAAAAGATGACTGTGAATAAGAATGCTGTAAAAGTGAATATTTTCATGTAATCAGTTTCAGCTATATGGCGATATAATAAAACATATGCGTATCTGGTCTGCACAATTATTTCATTGGTTTTGATCTGTGTGTTAAATTCACAGATAGATGGCGCCACATTTGTAAGAACTGTGGGTACAAACTATACATACACCTTGCGGTGAATAGCTGAATAATGTTTTTCAAAAGTTTCCTAAAATTTAACCCCACACGTTTGGGATTACAGACAGGTGGCGCTATTTTCTGCTTACAGAAGAATATCTGATGTTCTTATGCAGCTAGCAGATAAGTTTTGCGAAATATTTTGCGAAAATGCTATTGCTACCAAACTTTTAAAAAGTAAAATAATGCAGTACTGCCAGTTTTTTCAGTCGGAGCGTCATCTAGCGTCATCAACACTTATAGCTCACTTGCTGGACTTTTTGTTGTTTTTGCTTTGCTTGCAAATGCGATTATATGATCCTGATCTCCAATGAAAAATGCAGCATATAGAAATTTTAGTAGGTACAATCATTTTTAGTACAACGAATTTTCATAAAACATTGATAGCTTATAATGAGAAAAAAATGATATGAAAATCAAAGTTTTTACTTTTAATGCCAATAACTCCGCTTGAGTCCCACCATAATTTTTATTTTGTTGAAAAGGTTATTGTGCTTGCTTAAAGATT
Organism: Dichetophora obliterata; assembly: GCA_963920525.1. Lineage (NCBI taxonomy): Eukaryota > Metazoa > Arthropoda > Insecta > Diptera > Sciomyzidae > Dichetophora > Dichetophora obliterata. The sequence continues at coordinate 7,617,454 of OY986440.1, forward strand.
AAGTAAATATAAAAATTCTTTTTAACTTTTAAAATATGTTTTTCGTACCCCTTCTTTGAATTCAATTAGCTCACCGCAAGAGATGGAACCACCAACAACAAAAATTTTCCAAAACTTTTTTGGATTAATGTTCGTTCAATTACCTTTCTAAAGGTAGCTTACAAATAAAATACAACTTATTTTTCATTATTCCAGATTTTAAAAAAACATTTAATCGTGAAGTGTATGCTAAAATGTTTATATAAATGACTCTCGATTTATCAAATCATCATAAATAAATCTAGCTATAGAGTTCTGATTAAACTACTATAAATTCTCAATCAACCGGATTCATAAATAATCCCAGTCTAATATGAATCCATAAATCTTAAATAAAATTCTTTATGTGGCTCAAACGATTAATAAATTCATAAACCTAAATATATATATATTTCTCCACAATTGAAACCTTATATATATATTCATATTATAAAAACATCTTCAAAAATTGTTTAACGTAACCAATCTAACAATTATTACCTAGCTATAGTTTTTCCTGAAAACATAAATAATTAACATGTGTTCTGAAATCGAAAGATAATCTGCGAATCTTTCTAAAAATTTAACGTAAAATCATTAAATTAAGCTAGTGTATATTGTACAATTCAACTATCAACTTAAAGACTTGTAAATAAATATAATTCTCAATTGAAAATAATACTCTTCTGATTTGGTGTCCGGAAATAGACAATTTTAAATAAATATTGGAGCGACCCCGGACAACCACTGAGGTTATCCCAGCTATAAACGCCGGGAAAAGGCGGATCGTTACAAAGTTGATGTCTGATAAGTGGTAAAACTGGTTCCTTGACCCCAATGATCTTAAAAACAAAAAATTAGGTTCCTATGACTTTAGAATGGTACATTAGTATGGTCAAAACTGGGATCTGGTGGGTAAGTACTAGAACGGGTTGCTTGGCCTCAATGGCTTTTAGAGAAAAATAGTTGGACTACCCAAAACAAAAACATTGATCTACCATAAGATCGAACTGTAAATGCCGAATATATGAAGAAAAACTAAAATGCGCTACGCCTACGTTCGGTAAAAAAAGTTTTTTTTCGAAATTTTCTTTCAAAAATGCTTCATATTAGATGAATTAGTGTGCGGTAAAGAAAAATAGTCCCTATTTCACATGAGTTCCTCTTATTATGGTCAATTGTATGAGTTATTTCTTTTGATTTTTCCACCCACAACATTTATTTTTACCTACCACCACTCTGGGAGCCTCTCTCCAAAAATCTATAATTTTTTGTGATTTGTGATCCAAGCAAATCAGCAATACGAGGTGTAAAAGTCTGCTTCAAAGATCAGATTTTCCCATTGTTTTAAGAATTTGAAAAGTATCATCACTTAAACTATTGTAACGTCTAAACAAAAAGCAAAATTGTTATAAAACTTTGATAAGTTCTGTTAAATGGTAAGTAGTTT
>OY986440.1:8244720-8297220 GCA_963920525.1 Dichetophora obliterata
CACAACTTTAGTGAGAAGTATTGGTGTGCATTTTCAAAACAGCGCTGGAATCTTTACTATGCAGCCCAGATGTTTTGGATTCTATTAAAAGTTAAATAACTCAATTGGGCAATTCACAGTTCATGCTAATTAAGGTTTAATGTACTAATTCTGAAATGTGCTATTTTGCCTTTTAAATTTTTTGCTTTTGTTTTGAATGTAAACACAAATTAAACTGGTGTGTTATATGTTGCCACTTTTGTACATGCCCTAAGGCATGCTTTTGTAGAGTGTTAATGTGTTATTTCGTGAACAGCTGTTTTACGTGAATAAAAAAGAGTTGTCTGGTAAATAATTTTGATGAAGTTTTCAATAAAACTGAATATTGAATTGAGTTATTTAACTTTTAATAGAATCTAAAATATCTGAGCTGCATATTAAAGATTCCAGCGCTGTTTTGAAACTGCAAATCAACACTTTTTACTTTAGTTGTGCTCACAGTTGTAAAGAATTAGTACATTAAAATATTAATATATTAAAACATTACAATGAACTGTGCATTGCCCAATTTTAATATTCAGTTTTATTGAAAACTTCATCAAAATTATTTACCAGGTAACTCTTTTTTATTCACGTAAAACAGCTGTTCAGGAAACAACACATTAACACTTTACAAAAACATGACCAATGTACAGGGCATGTTCAAAAGTGGCAACATTTAACACACCGGTTTAATTTGTGTTTACATGCAAAACAAAAACAAAAAATTAACAGGCAAAATAGCACATTTCAGAATTAGCATATTAAACCTTAATTAGCATGAACTGTGAATTGCCTAAATAACTTGACGGCATAAAGTAAATTAAGAAAGAGTAAAGGCTTGATTACCCAAGCGTAACGTGAGGTGGCGCAGCGGGATGTAGCGTAGTGCGACGTTGCCTCGAGGATAAGCGATTACCGAATTCGTAATCCAACGTAGTGCAGGTGCCGTAGTGCTGGGCACTCATTTTATTCTAGTTGGCTTATTTACTTCTCCTCGTCAACAAAAGATTGCATCCTTTCTTATATAGTATTAAAATTAACAAAAATGTGAAATTAAACAAATTTTTTTGCTTGTAACACATCTGTCGAGCTGTCAAAAATCGTAACGTTGCGTATAAATCTATTTTCTACAGACGTCTACGCTGCGTCACGCCACGTTACGATTTCGGTAACGACCCAGCTGGACAGCTGTAACAAGTTTACCAACACTATGATAAAAAAAATGTTTGCACTAACACACGTTTAAGGTATTATTTCGAGATTGACAAGGAAAGTTGTATGTGTATGCATGCCTTGCTCTTTTGTGTGCTTTCAATTAACTGAACGAACAAAATAAAAATGTAAACAACTAAAACAAAGCGTGCGGTGTAAAATAAAAATTTAAACAATTAAAACAAAGCGTGCGGTGCAACACAAGGAAGTTTAGGATAAATAAAATAAAATAATTGATACAAATAATAAATTAAAGCGGAAATAAAAGAATAATATTAAAAGTGAAAAAATGAGCAAAAGAACAATTAAAAATCTTTTATATAAAGAAAAAAAAATGTCCTTGCTAGTGCAGAAGCATATAGAAGGATTATTAATTGCTCAAATGTGGATCAAAATTGTGGTGTGAGTGGACGGACAGACTGTGGACAAAGTGTTTCTAATATAGGAATGCAAGTGGACATGGTAAATGTAGTGGACGAAGAAAATTTAGTGGACGTAGGGATGGAAGTGGACATATTAAATGAAGTCAACGTAGAAATGCAAGTGGACGTAGAACATGATAGAGATTGTAATAGTAGCGTTAGCAGTAAGGACGATTTAAGTGATAATATTTGTTTTGATGAGCAAGCTAACGTAGACAAGATAGCAGAAATAAGGTCATGGGCAATCAGAAACAAAGTTTCACAAAACGTTGTTTCTGATCTACTTTGTAACGAACCTCCTGCGTTACAATTTCTCAGCTGAGGTATGCTCAGCGGTTGTCCTGGGTCGTTTACAAGAATTAAGAGGTTTTTATTTATGTTTTTCAATTTATTTACTATTTATTGCTTAAGATGGATGTTAATAATTTATAATGCTGCCTGGTGATCGAAAGTTTCGTTGAAAGGAATTGATTCTCGTCGATCCCTAGTTGGTGGTTTATTCGAGAAGCGTTTAGGATGTGCGGCGGTGGCACGTGAGTGTGTGCAGCTGTGCTGCGTTGCGTTGGGTGGCGTTAGCGCCCTGGTTTGCGCAGCGATGCGACGTTAGTGTCTCCAGCGGCAGCACGTTGAAGCGTGTGGCAGTGGCACGTGAAGGTGTGCGACGGCGACACGTTGAGCTGTGTGGTGCTAGCGCTCTGGTCTGCGCATTGAAGGTGCGTTAGCTTTACTAGTGGTAGCACTTTTGGGGCGTGCGGCAGTGGCACTTTTAGTAGTGTTTGCGGTGGTATTTTGCGAACGGTGGTCCAACCTGTGTCCGTGGGCTAGAAAGGGCCCTGATGGGACGATCGACTTGCGCTACGGCGATGCTGGCTGACCAGTGCTTTTGCGAGACTTTTCGTCAGTGTGCTTGGGTAGCTGCTGAGGCTTTACGGAAGCTACAGATTTTGCCGCAACCAGTAAAGTCACGAAATGTCGGTCTTTGTGGCTGAGGGGCCTTGTGATGCTATTTTACCGAGAGCTACAGATTTTGCCGCAACCAGTAAAATGGGGAACAGCGTTCGTCTTTGCGGCTGAAAAGCCTCATGAAAATATTTTACCTGAAAGCTACAGATAGTGCCGCAATCAGTAAAAATGGAGGAAGCGTCGGTCTTTGGGGGCTGAAAAGCTTCGTCGTGATCTTTTAACTGAGAGCTACAGATAATGCCGCAACCAGTAAAAAAAATCGAGGAAAACGTCGGTCTTCGCAGCTGAAAGCCTCGTGGTAAGGTTTTACTGAAAACTACAGATAATGCCGTAATCAGTAAGACTAACAGTCATTTTCGTACTTGGGCGTAAGCCGAGGGTGAAATTATCAACGTGATAATTTGCACGGAACCTTAGTGTCGATGCTTGCACACTAAAAGCATTGTCCGTTTGTCTCGAATGCCAAGGAAGGACTCACCTCCGCTAATTTTGCAGTATGCCGTGTTGGTGCTGTACTTTTGCACACGGTCCAAACGAATAGATGTAGAGTTTATGCGCACGGTACCAATGAATAGTTGTTTGGTGGCGTGCTTCTCGTTTCCGTCATTCGTGGTCGTATGTTAGCAACGTTGTTGTTTCTATTTGTCTCGTTATGACCTCGACTGCTTGTTTTGGTGGTTGAAATCCGACTGACTGCTTTGGTTGCTGACTCTTGACTGCCTGCCTTGATGGTTGAAACTTGACTGACTACTGTTCGTCGTGGCAACTGAGAGGCAAGCTCTTATTTACGCATGTTGAGTTTTGAGTGAAAGTTTATGTGCTTGAGTGGAAGCTCCTTTTCCAGTGAAGGTTGTACTCAAGCTTTTAAAGTTGACTTTCGATCACCAATTTTGCCTATAAGTAAGTTCTATGCTTATGTTTAAATTCAATATTAGGATTGTTAAGCTTATTAGTTATGTAATTAAATAATTAAATGATGATGAATAAAGTTAATTTCAATGTTGTGTTTGTTTTAGCTTAAGAAATATAAAATGTTGAGTAAAGTAAAATAAAATAGCATAATTAATAATAATGTAAGGCCTATTTTGACCTTCACAAAATAGTGTCTTTACAACTTCAAACACTAAAAAAAATAGGTCTTGACTATTTGCCTCTGTCAGCTAAAGGTCTTCTTAGGACAAATAGGGAAAAAGTTGAGGTAGAAAGTATGCCAGACGGAGAGTTTTTATATATAGGAATTCAAGAATTTTTTCAAGAAAACTCCTTTCCATTTCTTAAAGATACAAGTGAAGTTTCAATTGACGTAGGTATTGATGGCTTAAAGCTATTTCACAGCTCTAGTAGAGTCTTATGGCCTATTCTTGGAGCAATTGTTAGATTTCCGCAAGAGTGCCCATTTACGATTGCCTGCTTTTCAGGCACGGAGAAACCTTGTCATGTCAATGACTTTTTAAAGGATTTTTCGAATGAAGTAATACTTTTAAAAAGTAATGGTATTAAGGTAGATGGAGTTATAAAGAAATTTGATGTTAGGCTCTTTTGTTGTGACTCACCTGCTCGAGCTTTTGTTACAGGTGTCCAGTCATTCACTGGAAAAAATAGTTGTCCCAAATGCTGTCAGATAGGGAACTTCAGTCACCATATGGTTTCCTTTTCAAAAAGTGCTTCTAGTTTAAGAACAGACCTTTTATTTAAAAATAGAGTAGATCTTGTTCATCATAGTGAAATATTTAGGCAACATGAGACCGTATTAGAAAAGGCTCAGATAGGTATGGTTTCACAATTTCCTTTAGACCCAATGCACTTGGTAGATTTAGGGGTTGTAAAAAGCTAGTGCGGCTGCATTTAAAAATGGGAAACAAGTTGCAAATGAACGAACGAATTAAGTTTGTTTCAAATTTTGTTCCTACAGAATTTGGTAGGGTCTGCAGGAATTTTGATGAAGTCAACAATTGGAAGTCAACAGAGTTTAGGCAATTCCTTTTGTACCTAGGAATATATGTACTGAAAGCTAATTCCCCCTTATAATGCGCGATGTTTACTGATACATTTAAAATCTCTTCAAAATCGACGAATAATTGCGTCACTTTTATTCATCTCTGATCTTATATCGGGGGCTATTGATTGTCCTTCGTTGCTTGAACTAATTAATTTTAACGTTCCATAAAGAAGTTTAAGAAATTCGGATGTATTCTATTTAGATACTCGCAGAACAAACTATGCTATGAATTCTCCGCTGTACAGAGCATTATTAAATTTTAACATATTAACATTTAAGTGTAATGTTGATTTCTCTATGCCTAAATGTGCTATGAAGCAATTACTGAATTGTAATTTTTAATGTATTACTTTATACAAAATTGTTAGTTTTAATTTATTTTTGTATATCATATTTTGCTCTTCTCTCTATAATCTTATTATATTTATTGCTAGTCTGTAAGAACTTTGTTCATTGACTGAATTGAAAAAAAATAAATAAATAAATAATACAAGTAGCGACATTTATTATAACTTTTTTTTATTGCATGCAGGAATTAGACTTCTTTCTTGTGAAAACACATGCAGGAAGGAATGTTACGTAGCTGAGGAAATATTAAAAGAATTTGTAGATCAATTCGGAGAACTTTTTGGGAATCATTTAGTTAGTTGTAACATTCATGGTTTGTTGCATTTGGTAGATGCTTGTAAGCTATATGGACCTTTAAATAGTTTTTCAGCATATAAATTTGAAAATTATATGCAGCATTTAAAAATAATTATTAAAAAGCCCAACCAAATTTTACAGCAGTTATATTTAAGGTTAGAAGAATAAAATAAAGATAAATTAGGATTCCATAAAATTTCTCAAATAGGATCTTTTATTATAAATCCTAGGAAAGAAAATGACAGCTATTGCTTTAGTCAACAGGCAGGTCAATTTAAAGTAATAGAATTAAAGAAAGAAGGTGGTCAGGATGTGGTTTTTGGAAAAAGTTTTCAAACAATTGAAAATTATTTTCAAAAACCAATTCAATCGTACACAGGGCTGGGTATATTAATAGGTAGTGACCTTAGTAGCGAATTAGTAAAAGTACCTAAAATTGATATTATTTATAAAAATTTTTGTATTCCAAATTCTGACAAATTTTTATTGATACCAATTTTGCATCAAGTTTTTCATGATTTTTCAAATTAATAATTTTTAAGCACTCGCACCACATTTTCTTCCACTTTTGAATGTTTTTTATTTATATATAATTTTTTATTTCGTTACTATTTAAATATTATTTTATTTAATTCCTTTTGCATTACATAGAATTTAATTTTCATTTCATTTTCATTTCATTTTCATTTCATTTTCATTTCATTTTCATTTCATTTTCATTTCATTTTCATTTCATTTTCATTTCATTTTCATTTCATTTTCATTTCATTTTCATTTCATTTTCATTTCATTTTCATTTCATTTTCATTTCATTTTCATTTCATTTTCATTTCATTTTCATTTCATTTTCATTTCATTTTCATTTCATTTTCATTTCATTTTCATTTCATTTTCATTTCATTTTCATTTCATTTTCATTTCATTTTCATTTCATTTTCATTTCATTTTCATTTCATTTTCATTTCATTTTCATTTCATTTTCATTTAATTTTCATTTAATTTTCATTTAATTTTCATTTCATTTTCATTTCATTTTCATTTCATTTTCATTTCATTTTCATTTCATTTTCATTTCATTTTCATTTCATTTTCATTTCATTTTCATTTCATTTTCATTTCATTTTCATTTCATTTTCATTTCATTTTCATTTCATTTTCATTTCATTTTCATTTCATTTTCATTTCATTTTCATTTCATTTTCATTTCATTTTCATTTCATTTTCATTTCATTTTCATTTCATTTTCATTTCATTTTCATTTCATTTTCATTTCATTTTCATTTCATTTTCATTTCATTTTCATTTCATTTTCATTTCATTTTCATTTCATTTTCATTTCATTTTCATTTCATTTTCATTTCATTTTCATTTCATTTTCATTTCATTTTCATTTCATTTTCATTTCATTTTCATTTCATTTTCATTTCATTTTCATTTCATTTTCATTTCATTTTCATTTCATTTTCATTTCATTTTCATTTCATTTTCATTTCATTTTCATTTCATTTTCATTTCATTTTCATTTCATTTTCATTTCATTTTCATTTCATTTTCATTTCATTTTCATTTCATTTTCATTTCATTTTCATTTCATTTTCATTTCATTTTCATTTCATTTTCATTTCATTTTCATTTCATTTTCATTTCATTTTCATTTCATTTTCATTTCATTTTCATTTCATTTTCATTTCATTTTCATTTCATTTTCATTTCATTTTCATTTCATTTTCATTTCATTTTCATTTCATTTTCATTTCATTTTCATTTCATTTTCATTTCATTTTCATTTCATTTTCATTTCATTTTCATTTCATTTTCATTTCATTTTCATTTCATTTTCATTTCATTTTCATTTCATTTTCATTTCATTTTCATTTCATTTTCATTTCATTTTCATTTCATTTTCATTTCATTTTCATTTCATTTTCATTTCATTTTCATTTCATTTTCATTTCATTTTCATTTCATTTTCATTTCATTTTCATTTCATTTTCATTTCATTTTCATTTCATTTTCATTTCATTTTCATTTCATTTTCATTTCATTTCATTTTCATTTCATTTTCATTTCATTTTCATTTCATTTTCATTTCATTTTCATTTCATTTTCATTTCATTTTCATTTCATTTTCATTTCATTTTCATTTCATTTTCATTTCATTTTCATTTCATTTTCATTTCATTTTCATTTCATTTTCATTTCATTTTCATTTCATTTTCATTTCATTTTCATTTCATTTTCATTTCATTTTCATTTCATTTTCATTTCATTTTCATTTCATTTTCATTTCATTTTCATTTCATTTTCATTTCATTTTCATTTCATTTTCATTTCATTTTCATTTCATTTTCATTTCATTTTCATTTCATTTTCATTTCATTTTCATTTCATTTTCATTTATTTATTTATTTCGGTCTACAGATTAAATAATCTAACAGACTAATTATATAACAAAAAATATATGTAATTGGAATTATAAATATTATAGCTAATTATACAAAATAAATAGATCAAGCTTAAAGCGCGATAAACTAACATTAAAATTCAAAACAAATGCAAGACTATTGGAGAGACGCTTACATCGAGTTATAGGCGAATTAAGTGCGTAATTAGTTCTGTGAGCGCTTTCCTCGAATAACCTGTTGTACCTTAAATTTCTAGGTGGATCATACAATTGAAATAACATTGATATATCAGGACAATTAATCTTACCGGACATTACATTATGAACAAATATCAAGGAGCAGTAAGAGCGTCTATCTTTTAGTGATTGCAACCCCAGCAGTTTTCTTCTAGACTCGTATGACGGGAGACCATCAGGCCATCTTAATTTGTGTAGAGCATATTTTGTGAACAATTTTTGAATTTTCTCAATGCGATTAGAGTGCTCTTCATTTCATTTTCATTTCATTTTCATTTCATTTTCATTTCATTTTCATTTCATTTTCATTTCATTTTCATTTCATTTTCATTTCATTTTCATTTCATTTTCATTTCATTTTCATTTCATTTTCATTTCATTTTCATTTCATTTTCATTTCATTTTCATTTCATTTTCATTTCATTTTCATTTCATTTTCATTTCATTTTCATTTCATTTTCATTTCATTTTCATTTCATTTTCATTTCATTTTCATTTCATTTTCATTTCATTTTCATTTCATTTTCATTTCATTTTCATTTCATTTTCATTTCATTTTCATTTCATTTTCATTTCATTTTCATTTCATTTTCATTTCATTTTCATTTCATTTTCATTTCATTTTCATTTCATTTTCATTTCATTTTCATTTCATTTTCATTTCATTTTCATTTCATTTTCATTTCATTTTCATTTCATTTTCATTTCATTTTCATTTCATTTTCATTTCATTTTCATTTCATTTTCATTTCATTTTCATTTCATTTTCATTTCATTTTCATTTCATTTTCATTTCATTTTCATTTCATTTTCATTTCATTTTCATTTCATTTTCATTTCATTTTCATTTCATTTTCATTTCATTTTCATTTCATTTTCATTTCATTTTCATTTCATTTTCATTTCATTTTCATTTCATTTTCATTTCATTTTCATTTCATTTTCATTTCATTTTCATTTCATTTTCATTTCATTTTCATTTCATTTTCATTTCATTTTCATTTCATTTTCATTTCATTTTCATTTCATTTTCATTTCATTTTCATTTCATTTTCATTTCATTTTCATTTCATTTTCATTTCATTTTCATTTCATTTTCATTTCATTTTCATTTCATTTTCATTTCATTTTCATTTCATTTTCATTTCATTTTCATTTCATTTTCATTTCATTTTCATTTCATTTTCATTTCATTTTCATTTCATTTTCATTTCATTTTCATTTCATTTTCATTTCATTTTCATTTCATTTTCATTTCATTTTCATTTCATTTTCATTTCATTTTCATTTCATTTTCATTTCATTTTCATTTCATTTTCATTTCATTTTCATTTCATTTTCATTTCATTTTCATTTCATTTTCATTTCATTTTCATTTCATTTTCATTTCATTTTCATTTCATTTTCATTTCATTTTCATTTCATTTTCATTTCATTTTCATTTCATTTTCATTTCATTTTCATTTCATTTTCATTTCATTTTCATTTCATTTTCATTTCATTTTCATTTCATTTTCATTTCATTTTCATTTCATTTTCATTTCATTTTCATTTCATTTTCATTTCATTTTCATTTCATTTTCATTTCATTTTCATTTCATTTTCATTTCATTTTCATTTCATTTTCATTTCATTTTCATTTCATTTTCATTTCATTTTCATTTCATTTTCATTTCATTTTCATTTCATTTTCATTTCATTTTCATTTCATTTTCATTTCATTTTCATTTCATTTTCATTTCATTTTCATTTCATTTTCATTTTCATTTCATTTTCATTTCATTTTCATTTCATTTTCATTTCATTTTCATTTCATTTTCATTTCATTTTCATTTCATTTTCATTTCATTTTCATTTCATTTTCATTTCATTTTCATTTCATTTTCATTTCATTTTCATTTCATTTTCATTTCATTTTCATTTCATTTTCATTTCATTTTCATTTCATTTTCATTTCATTTTCATTTCATTTTCATTTCATTTTCATTTCATTTTCATTTCATTTTCATTTCATTTTCATTTCATTTTCATTTCATTTTCATTTCATTTTCATTTCATTTTCATTTCATTTTCATTTCATTTTCATTTCATTTTCATTTCATTTTCATTTCATTTTCATTTCATTTTCATTTCATTTTCATTTCATTTTCATTTCATTTTCATTTCATTTTCATTTCATTTTCATTTCATTTTCATTTCATTTTCATTTCATTTTCATTTCATTTTCATTTCATTTTCATTTCATTTTCATTTCATTTTCATTTCATTTTCATTTCATTTTCATTTCATTTTCATTTCATTTTCATTTCATTTTCATTTCATTTTCATTTCATTTTCATTTCATTTTCATTTCATTTTCATTTCATTTTCATTTCATTTTCATTTCATTTTCATTTCATTTTCATTTCATTTTCATTTCATTTTCATTTCATTTTCATTTCATTTTCATTTCATTTTCATTTCATTTTCATTTCATTTTCATTTCATTTTCATTTCATTTTCATTTCATTTTCATTTCATTTTCATTTCATTTTCATTTCATTTTCATTTCATTTTCATTTCATTTTCATTTCATTTTCATTTCATTTTCATTTCATTTTCATTTCATTTTCATTTCATTTTCATTTCATTTTCATTTCATTTTCATTTCATTTTCATTTCATTTTCATTTCATTTTCATTTCATTTTCATTTCATTTTCATTTCATTTTCATTTCATTTTCATTTCATTTTCATTTCATTTTCATTTCATTTTCATTTCATTTTCATTTCATTTTCATTTCATTTTCATTTCATTTTCATTTCATTTTCATTTCATTTTCATTTCATTTTCATTTCATTTTCATTTCATTTTCATTTCATTTTCATTTCATTTTCATTTCATTTTCATTTCATTTTCATTTCATTTTCATTTCATTTTCATTTCATTTTCATTTCATTTTCATTTCATTTTCATTTCATTTTCATTTCATTTTCATTTCATTTTCATTTCATTTTCATTTCATTTTCATTTCATTTTCATTTCATTTTCATTTCATTTTCATTTCATTTTCATTTCATTTTCATTTCATTTTCATTTCATTTTCATTTCATTTTCATTTCATTTTCATTTCATTTTCATTTCATTTTCATTTCATTTTCATTTCATTTTCATTTCATTTTCATTTCATTTTCATTTCATTTTCATTTCATTTTCATTTCATTTTCATTTCATTTTCATTTCATTTTCATTTCATTTTCATTTCATTTTCATTTCATTTTCATTTCATTTTCATTTCATTTTCATTTCATTTTCATTTCATTTTCATTTCATTTTCATTTCATTTTCATTTCATTTTCATTTCATTTTCATTTCATTTTCATTTCATTTTCATTTCATTTTCATTTCATTTTCATTTCATTTTCATTTCATTTTCATTTCATTTTCATTTCATTTTCATTTCATTTTCATTTCATTTTCATTTCATTTTCATTTCATTTTCATTTCATTTTCATTTCATTTTCATTTCATTTTCATTTCATTTTCATTTCATTTTCATTTCATTTTCATTTCATTTTCATTTCATTTTCATTTCATTTTCATTTCATTTTCATTTCATTTTCATTTCATTTTCATTTCATTTTCATTTCATTTTCATTTCATTTCATTTTCATTTCATTTTCATATCATTTTCATATCATTTTCATATCATTTTCATTTCATTTTCATTTCATTTTCATTTCATTTTCATTTCATTTTCATTTCATTTTCATTTCATTTTCATTTCATTTTCATTTCATTTTCATTTCATTTTCATTTCATTTTCATTTCATTTTCATTTCATTTTCATTTCATTTTCATTTCATTTTCATTTCATTTTCATTTCATTTTCATTTCATTTTCATTTCATTTTCATTTCATTTTCATTTCATTTTCATTTCATTTTCATTTCATTTTCATTTCATTTTCATTTCATTTTCATTTCATTTTCATTTCATTTTCATTTCATTTTCATTTCATTTTCATTTCATTTTCATTTCATTTTCATTTCATTTTCATTTCATTTTCATTTCATTTTCATTTCATTTTCATTTCATTTTCATTTCATTTTCATTTCATTTTCATTTCATTTTCATTTCATTTCATTTCATTTCATTTTCATTTCATTTTCATTTCATTTTCATTTCATTTTCATTTCATTTTCATTTCATTTTCATTTCATTTTCATTTCATTTTCATTTCATTTTCATTTCATTTTCATTTCATTTTCATTTCATTTTCATTTCATTTTCATTTCATTTTCATTTCATTTTCATTTCATTTTCATTTCATTTTCATTTCATTTTCATTTCATTTTCATTTCATTTTCATTTCATTTTCATTTCATTTTCATTTCATTTTCATTTCATTTTCATTTCATTTTCATTTCATTTTCATTTCATTTTCATTTCATTTTCATTTCATTTTCATTTCATTTTCATTTCATTTTCATTTCATTTTCATTTCATTTTCATTTCATTTTCATTTCATTTTCATTTCATTTTCATTTCATTTTCATTTCATTTTCATTTCATTTTCATTTCATTTTCATTTCATTTTCATTTCATTTTCATTTCATTTTCATTTCATTTTCATTTCATTTTCATTTCATTTTCATTTCATTTTCATTTCATTTTCATTTCATTTTCATTTCATTTTCATTTCATTTTCATTTCATTTTCATTTCATTTTCATTTCATTTTCATTTCATTTTCATTTCATTTTCATTTCATTTTCATTTCATTTTCATTTCATTTTCATTTCATTTTCATTTCATTTTCATTTCATTTTCATTTCATTTTCATTTCATTTTCATTTCATTTTCATTTCATTTTCATTTCATTTTCATTTCATTTTCATTTCATTTTCATTTCATTTTCATTTCATTTTCATTTCATTTTCATTTCATTTTCATTTCATTTTCATTTCATTTTCATTTCATTTTCATTTTCATTTCATTTTCATTTCATTTTCATTTCATTTTCATTTCATTTTCATTTCATTTTCATTTCATTTTCATTTCATTTTCATTTCATTTTCATTTCATTTTCATTTCATTTTCATTTCATTTTCATTTCATTTTCATTTCATTTTCATTTCATTTTCATTTCATTTTCATTTCATTTTCATTTCATTTTCATTTCATTTTCATTTCATTTTCATTTCATTTTCATTTCATTTTCATTTCATTTTCATTTCATTTTCATTTCATTTTCATTTCATTTTCATTTCATTTTCATTTCATTTTCATTTCATTTTCATTTCATTTTCATTTCATTTTCATTTCATTTTCATTTCATTTTCATTTCATTTTCATTTCATTTTCATTTCATTTTCATTTCATTTTCATTTCATTTTCATTTCATTTTCATTTCATTTTCATTTCATTTTCATTTCATTTTCATTTCATTTTCATTTCATTTTCATTTCATTTTCATTTCATTTTCATTTCATTTTCATTTCATTTTCATTTCATTTTCATTTCATTTTCATTTCATTTTCATTTCATTTCATTTCATTTCATTTCATTTTCATTTCATTTTCATTTCATTTTCATTTCATTTTCATTTCATTTTCATTTCATTTTCATTTCATTTTCATTTCATTTTCATTTCATTTTCATTTCATTTTCATTTCATTTCATTTCATTTTCATTTCATTTTCATTTCATTTTCATTTCATTTTCATTTCATTTTCATTTCATTTTCATTTCATTTTCATTTCATTTTCATTTCATTTTCATTTCATTTTCATTTCATTTTCATTTCATTTTCATTTCATTTTCATTTCATTTTCATTTCATTTTCATTTCATTTCATTTCATTTTCATTTCATTTTCATTTCATTTTCATTTCATTTTCATTTCATTTTCATTTCATTTTCATTTCATTTTCATTTCATTTTCATTTCATTTTCATTTCATTTCATTTCATTTTCATTTCATTTTCATTTCATTTTCATTTCATTTTCATTTCATTTTCATTTCATTTTCATTTCATTTTCATTTCATTTTCATTTCATTTTCATTTCATTTTCATTTCATTTTTCATTTCATTTTCATTTCATTTTCATTTCATTTTCATTTCATTTTCATTTCATTTTCATTTCATTTTCATTTCATTTTCATTTCATTTTCATTTCATTTTCATTTCATTTTCATTTCATTTTCATTTCATTTCATTTCATTTTCATTTCATTTTCATTTCATTTTCATTTCATTTTCATTTCATTTTCATTTCATTTTCATTTCATTTTCATTTCATTTTCATTTCATTTTCATTTCATTTCATTTCATTTTCATTTCATTTTCATTTCATTTTCATTTCATTTTCATTTCATTTTCATTTCATTTTCATTTCATTTTCATTTCATTTTCATTTCATTTTCATTTCATTTTCATTTCATTTTCATTTCATTTTCATTTCATTTTCATTTCATTTTCATTTCATTTTCATTTCATTTTCATTTCATTTTCATTTCATTTTCATTTCATTTTCATTTCATTTTCATTTCATTTTCATTTCATTTTCATTTCATTTTCATTTCATTTTCATTTCATTTTCATTTCATTTTCATTTCATTTTCATTTCATTTTCATTTCATTTTCATTCATTTTCATTTCATTTTCATTTCATTTTCATTTCATTTTCATTTCATTTCATTTCATTTTCATTTCATTTTCATTTCATTTTCATTTCATTTTCATTTCATTTTCATTTCATTTTCATTTCATTTTCATTTCATTTTCATTTCATTTTCATTTCATTTTCATTTCATTTTCATTCATTTTCATTTCATTTTCATTTCATTTTCATTTCATTTTCATTTCATTTTCATTTCATTTTCATTTCATTTTCATTTCATTTTCATTTCATTTTCATTTCATTTTCATTTCATTTTCATTTCATTTCTCATTTCATTTTCATTTCATTTTCATTTCATTCATTTCATTTCATTTTCATTTCATTTTCATTTCATTTTCATTTCATTTTCATTTCATTTCATTTCATTTTCATTTCATTTCATTTCATTTCATTTCATTTTCATTTCATTTTCATTTCATTTTCATTTTTTCATTTTCATTTCATTTTCATTTCATTTTCATTTCATTTTCATTTCATTTTCATTTCATTTCATTCATTTTCATTCATTTTCATTTCATTTTCATTTCATTTTCATTTCATTTTCATTTCATTTTCATTTCATTTCATTTCATTTTCATTTCATTTTCATTTCATTTTCATTTCATTTTCATTTCATTTTCATTTCATTTCATTTCATTTTCATTTCATTTTCATTTCATTTTCATTTCATTTTCATTTCATTTTCATTTCATTTTCATTTCAATTTTCATTTCATTTTCATTTCATTTTCATTTCATTTTTCATTTCATTTCATTTCATTTTCATTTCATTTTCATTTCATTTTCATTTCATTTTCATTTCATTTTCATTTCAATTTTCAATTTCATTTTCATTTCATTTTCATTTCATTTTCATTTCATTTTCATTCATTTTCATTTCATTTTCATTTCATTTTCATTTCATTTTCATTTCATTTTCATTTCATTTTCATTTCATTTTCATTTCATTTTCATTTCATTTTCATTTCATTTTCATTTCATTTTCATTTCATTTTCATTTCATTTTCATTTCATTTTCATTTCATTTTCATTTCATTTTCATTTCATTTTCATTTCATTTTCATTTCATTTTCATTTCATTTTCATTTCATTTTCATTTCATTTTCATTTCATTTTTCATTTCATTTTCATTTCATTTTCATTTCATTTTCATTTCATTTTCATTTCATTTTCATTTCATTTTCATTTCATTTTCATTTCATTTTCATTTCATTTTCATTTCATTTTCATTTCATTTTCATTTCATTTTCATTTCATTTTCATTTCATTTTCATTTCATTTTCATTTCATTTTCATTTCATTTTCATTTCATTTTCATTTCATTTTCATTTCATTTTCATTTTCATTTTCATTTCATTTTCATTTCATTTCATTTCATTTTCATTTCATTTTCATTTCATTTTCATTTCATTTTCATTTCATTTTCATTTTCATTTTCATTTCATTTTCATTTCATTTTCATTTCATTTTCATTTCATTTCATTTCATTTTCATTTCATTTTCATTTCATTTTCATTTCATTTTCATTTCATTTTCATTTCATTCATTTCATTTTCATTTCATTTTCATTTCATTTTCATTTCATTTTCATTTCATTTTCATTTCATTTTCATTTCATTTTCATTCATTTTCATTTCATTTTCATTTCATTTTCATTTCATTTTCATTTCATTTTCATTTCATTTTCATTTCATTTTCATTTCATTTTCATTTCATTTCATTTCATTTTCATTTCATTTCATTTCATTTTCATTTCATTTTCATTTCATTTTCATTTCATTTTCATTTCATTTTCATTTCATTTTCATTTCATTTTCATTTCATTTCTTCATTTTCATTTCATTTCATTTCATTTTCATTTCATTTTCATTTCATTTTCATTTCATTTTCATTTCATTTTCATTTCATTTTCATTTCATTTTCATTTCATTTTCATTTCATTTTCATTTCATTTCATTTCATTTTCATTTCATTTTCATTTCATTTTCATTTCATTTTCATTTCATTTTCATTTCATTTTCATTTCATTTTCATTTCATTTCATTTCATTTTCATTTCATTTTCATTTCATTTTCATTTCATTTTCATTTCATTTTCATTTCATTTTCATTTCATTTTCATTTCATTTTCATTTCATTTTCATTTCATTTTCATTTCATTTTCATTTCATTTTCATTTCATTTTCATTTCATTTTCATTTCATTTTCATTTCATTTTCATTTCATTTTCATTTCATTTTCATTTCATTTTCATTTCATTTTCATTTCATTTTCATTTCATTTTCATTTCATTTTCATTTCATTTTCATTTCATTTTCATTTCATTTTCATTTCATTTTCATTTCATTTTCATTTCATTTTCATTTCATTTTCATTTCATTTTCATTTCATTTTCATTTCATTTTCATTTCATTTTCATTTCATTTTCATTTCATTTTCATTTCATTTTCATTTCATTTTCATTTCATTTCATTTCATTTTCATTTCATTTTCATTTCATTTTCATTTCATTTTCATTTCATTTTCATTTCATTTTCATTTCATTTTCATTTCATTTTCATTTCATTTCATTTCATTTTCATTTCATTTTCATTTCATTTTCATTTCATTTTCATTTCATTTTCATTTCATTTTCATTTCATTTTCATTTCATTTTCATTTCATTTTCATTTCATTTTCATTTCATTTTCATTTCATTTTCATTTCATTTTCATTTCATTTTCATTTCATTTTCATTTCATTTTCATTTCATTTTCATTTCATTTTCATTTCATTTTCATTTCATTTTCATTTCATTTTCATTTCATTTTCATTTCATTTTCATTTCATTTTCATTTCATTTTCATTTCATTTTCATTTCATTTTCATTTCATTTTCATTTCATTTTCATTTCATTTCATTTCATTTTCATTTCATTTTCATTTCATTTTCATTTCATTTTCATTTCATTTTCATTTCATTTTCATTTCATTTTCATTTCATTTCATTTCATTTTCATTTCATTTTCATTTCATTTTCATTCATTTTCATTTCATTTTCATTTCATTTTCATTTCATTTTCATTTCATTTTCATTTCATTTTCATTTCATTTTCATTTCATTTTCATTTCATTTTCATTTCATTTTTCATTTCATTTTCATTTCATTTTCATTTCATTTTCATTTCATTTTCATTTCATTTTCATTTCATTTTCATTTCATTTTCATTTCATTTTCATTTCATTTTCATTTCATTTTCATTTCATTTTCATTTCATTTTCATTTCATTTTCATTTCATTTTCATTTTCATTTCATTTTCATTTCATTTTCATTTCATTTTCATTTCATTTTCATTTCATTTTCATTTCATTTTCATTTCATTTTCATCATTTTCATTTCATTTTCATTTCATTTTCATTTCATTTTCATTTCATTTTCATTTCATTTTCATTTCATTTTCATTTCATTTTCATTTCATTTTCATTTCATTTTCATTTCATTTTCATTTCATTTTCATTTCATTTTCATTTCATTTTCATTTCATTTTCATTTCATTTTCATTTCATTTTCATTTCATTTTCATTTCATTTTCATTTCATTTTCATTTCATTTTCATTTCATTTTCATTTCATTTTCATTTCATTTTCATTTCATTTTCATTTCATTTTCATTTCATTTTCATTTCATTTTCATTTCATTTTCATTTCATTTTCATTTCATTTTCATTTCATTTTCATTTCATTTTCATTTCATTTTCATTTCATTTTCATTTCATTTTCATTTCATTTTCATTTCATTTTCATTTCATTTTCATTTCATTTTCATTTCATTTTCATTTCATTTTCATTTCATTTTCATTTCATTTTCATTTCATTTTCATTTCATTTTCATTTCATTTTCATTTCATTTTCATTTCATTTTCATTTCATTTTCATTTCATTTTCATTTCATTTTCATTTCATTTTCATTTCATTTTCATTTCATTTTCATTTCATTTTCATTTCATTTTCATTTCATTTTCATTTCATTTTCATTTCATTTTCATTTCATTTTCATTTCATTTTCATTTCATTTTCATTTCATTTTCATTTCATTTTCATTTCATTTTCATTTCATTTTCATTTCATTTTCATTTCATTTTCATTTCATTTTCATTTCATTTTCATTTCATTTTCATTTCATTTTCATTTCATTTTCATTTCATTTTCATTTCATTTTCATTTCATTTTCATTTCATTTTCATTTCATTTTCATTTCATTTTCATTTCATTTTCATTTCATTTTCATTTCATTTTCATTTCATTTTCATTTCATTTTCATTTCATTTTCATTTCATTTTCATTTCATTTTCATTTCATTTTCATTTCATTTTCATTTCATTTTCATTTCATTTTCATTTCATTTTCATTTCATTTTCATTTCATTTTCATTTCATTTTCATTTCATTTTCATTTCATTTTCATTTCATTTTCATTTCATTTTCATTTCATTTTCATTTTCATTTCATTTTCATTTTCATTTTCATTTCATTTTCATTTCATTTTCATTTCATTTTCATTTCATTTTCATTTCATTTTCATTTCATTTTCATTTCATTTTCATTTCATTTTCATTCATTTTCATTTCATTTTCATTTCATTTTCATTTCATTTTCATTTCATTTTCATTTCATTTTCATTTCATTTTCATTTCATTTTCATTTCATTTTCATTTCATTTTCATTTCATTTTCATTTCATTTTCATTTCATTTTCATTTCATTTTCATTTCATTTTCATTTCATTTTCATTTCATTTTCATTTCATTTTCATTTCATTTTCATTTCATTTTTCATTTCATTTTCATTTCATTTTCATTTCATTTTCATTTCATTTTCATTTCATTTTCATTTCATTTTCATTTCATTTTCATTTCATTTTCATTTCATTTTCATTTCATTTTCATTTCATTTTCATTTCATTTATTTTCATTTCATTTTCATTTCATTTTCATTTCATTTTCATTTCATTTTCATTTCATTTTCATTTCATTTTCATTTCATTTTCATTTCATTTTCATTTCATTTTCATTTCATTTTCATTTCATTTTCATTTCATTTTCATTTCATTTTCATTTCATTTTCATTTCATTTTCATTTCATTTTCATTTCATTTTCATTTCATTTTCATTTCATTTTCATTTCATTTTCATTTCATTTTCATTTCATTTTCATTTCATTTTCATTTCATTTTCATTTCATTTTCATTTCATTTTCATTTCATTTTCATTTCATTTTCATTTCATTTTCATTTCATTTTCATTTCATTTTCATTTCATTTTCATTTCATTTTCATTTCATTTTCATTTCATTTTCATTTCATTTTCATTTCATTTTCATTTCATTTTCATTTCATTTTCATTTCATTTTCATTTCATTTTCATTTCATTTTCATTTCATTTTCATTTCATTTTCATTTCATTTTCATTTCATTTTCATTTCATTTTCATTTCATTTTCATTTCATTTTCATTTCATTTTCATTTCATTTTCATTTCATTTTCATTTCATTTTCATTTCATTTTCATTTCATTTTCATTTCATTTTCATTTCATTTTCATTTCATTTTCATTTCATTTTCATTTCATTTTCATTTCATTTTCATTTCATTTTCATTTCATTTTCATTTCATTTTCATTTCATTTTCATTTCATTTTCATTTCATTTTCATTTCATTTTCATTTCATTTTCATTTCATTTTCATTTCATTTTCATTTCATTTTCATTTCATTTTCATTTCATTTTCATTTCATTTTCATTTCATTTTCATTTCATTTTCATTTCATTTTCATTTCATTTTCATTTCATTTTCATTTCATTTTCATTTCATTTTCATTTCATTTTCATTTCATTTTCATTTCATTTTCATTTCATTTTCATTTCATTTTCATTTCATTTTCATTTCATTTTCATTTCATTTTCATTTCATTTTCATTTCATTTTCATTTCATTTTCATTTCATTTTCATTTCATTTTCATTTCATTTTCATTTCATTTTCATTTCATTTTCATTTCATTTTCATTTCATTTTCATTTCATTTTCATTTCATTTTCATTTCATTTTCATTTCATTTTCATTTCATTTTCATTTCATTTTCATTTCATTTTCATTTCATTTTCATTTCATTTTCATTTCATTTTCATTTCATTTTCATTTCATTTTCATTTCATTTTCATTTCATTTTCATTTCATTTTCATTTCATTTTCATTTCATTTTCATTTCATTTTCATTTCATTTTCATTTCATTTTCATTTCATTTTCATTTCATTTTCATTTCATTTTCATTTCATTTTCATTTCATTTTCATTTCATTTTCATTTCATTTTCATTTCATTTTCATTTCATTTTCATTTCATTTTCATTTCATTTTCATTTCATTTTCATTTCATTTTCATTTCATTTTCATTTCATTTTCATTTCATTTTCATTTCATTTTCATTTCATTTTCATTTCATTTTCATTTCATTTTCATTTCATTTTCATTTCATTTTCATTTCATTTTCATTTCATTTTCATTTCATTTTCATTTCATTTTCATTTCATTTTCATTTCATTTTCATTTCATTTTCATTTCATTTTCATTTCATTTTCATTTCATTTTCATTTCATTTTCATTTCATTTTCATTTCATTTTCATTTCATTTTCATTTCATTTTCATTTCATTTTCATTTCATTTTCATTTCATTTTCATTTCATTTTCATTTCATTTTCATTTCATTTTCATTTCATTTTCATTTCATTTTCATTTCATTTTCATTTCATTTTCATTTCATTTTCATTTCATTTTCATTTCATTTTCATTTCATTTTCATTTCATTTTCATTTCATTTTCATTTCATTTTCATTTCATTTTCATTTCATTTTCATTTCATTTTCATTTCATTTTCATTTCATTTTCATTTCATTTTCATTTCATTTTCATTTCATTTTCATTTCATTTTCATTTCATTTTCATTTCATTTTCATTTCATTTTCATTTCATTTTCATTTCATTTTCATTTCATTTTCATTTCATTTTCATTTCATTTTCATTTCATTTTCATTTCATTTTCATTTCATTTTCATTTCATTTTCATTTCATTTTCATTTCATTTTCATTTCATTTTCATTTCATTTTCATTTCATTTTCATTTCATTTTCATTTCATTTTCATTTCATTTTCATTTCATTTTCATTTCATTTTCATTTCATTTTCATTTCATTTTCATTTCATTTTCATTTCATTTTCATTTCATTTTCATTTCATTTTCATTTCATTTTCATTTCATTTTCATTTCATTTTCATTTCATTTTCATTTCATTTTCATTTCATTTTCATTTCATTTTCATTTCATTTTCATTTCATTTTCATTTCATTTTCATTTCATTTTCATTTCATTTTCATTTCATTTTCATTTCATTTTCATTTCATTTTCATTTCATTTTCATTTCATTTTCATTTCATTTTCATTTCATTTTCATTTCATTTTCATTTCATTTTCATTTCATTTTCATTTCATTTTCATTTCATTTTCATTTCATTTTCATTTCATTTTCATTTCATTTTCATTTCATTTTCATTTCATTTTCATTTCATTTTCATTTCATTTTCATTTCATTTTCATTTCATTTTCATTTCATTTTCATTTCATTTTCATTTCATTTTCATTTCATTTTCATTTCATTTTCATTTCATTTTCATTTCATTTTCATTTCATTTTCATTTCATTTTCATTTCATTTTCATTTCATTTTCATTTCATTTTCATTTCATTTTCATTTCATTTTCATTTCATTTTCATTTCATTTTCATTTCATTTTCATTTCATTTTCATTTCATTTTCATTTCATTTTCATTTCATTTTCATTTCATTTTCATTTCATTTTCATTTCATTTTCATTTCATTTTCATTTCATTTTCATTTCATTTTCATTTCATTTTCATTTCATTTTCATTTCATTTTCATTTCATTTTCATTTCATTTTCATTTCATTTTCATTTCATTTTCATTTCATTTTCATTTCATTTTCATTTCATTTTCATTTCATTTTCATTTCATTTTCATTTCATTTTCATTTCATTTTCATTTCATTTTCATTTCATTTTCATTTCATTTTCATTTCATTTTCATTTCATTTTCATTTCATTTTCATTTCATTTTCATTTCATTTTCATTTAATTTTCATTTAATTTTCATTTAATTTTCATTTAATTTTCATTTAATTTTCATTTAATTTTCATTTAATTTTCATTTAATTTTCATTTAATTTTCATTTAATTTTCATTTAATTTCATTTTCATTTTCATTTAATTTTCATTTAATTTTCATTTAATTTTCATTTAATTTTCATTTAATTTTCATTTAATTTTCATTTCATTTTCATTTCATTTTCATTTCATTTTCATTTCATTTTCATTTCATTTTCATTTCATTTTCATTTCATTTTCATTTCATTTTCATTTCATTTTCATTTCATTTTCATTTCATTTTCATTTCATTTTCATTTCATTTTCATTTCATTTTCATTTCATTTTCATTTCATTTTCATTTCATTTTCATTTCATTTTCATTTCATTTTCATTTCATTTAAGTTCCTTACAATTTTTATAGAAATTACTAAACCGAAGCGCAAGCGCAAAGTTCTCCAGACGTCACGCGGCTTCAACGATCCAGTGTCAACGGTAACTAAAAACCAAGCGCCAATACCAAGTGTCTCGACGAACGAAGGTAATTTATTGATATATTTTTTTTATTTAGTAATTCCAAGATTTTTCAGATGTTGTAAGTCTTCTTACAACGGTAATAAGCAACCAAAACAAAATGCTTCAATCATTTCACAACTTTGAAAATCGTTTGTCCATATTAGAGACAATAATAATATTGTAAGTAACACAGAGGTACACAGATAAAACTCTTTGCTATATTTGTATTGTGGTTAAGCAATACTTCAAACAAAGGCTTCATTCTGAGCCAGTAAAAAGTATTCCAAATTTGCTATTCCAATTTATAATAACTTAGCCAAATATTTGCTTTAGGTTAGTTTAAATTCACTATTTCAATTCATAATTCAATCAACTTGTTGACTGCTGTTCCCTAAAGTGCTGGACGTTAATTGCAAAACCGTATCTAGGTTTCACACTGTAAGTTAGCAAGAGCATAATTTTGCAAAATTATTATAAACTGAAATAGCAAATTTTAATTCAAGTAAAAATTTTCTCAGTTATTATGAAGTCGAAAAACAAATTTTAACTTAATTCAAGGAAGTATATGCTTAGTAATTATAAATTGAAATATGAAATCAAATTAAATTTAGCCAATATTTGCTATTATAAGAAAGAACATTATTGCTGAAATGTAATAAACTCATATTCAGACCTATCTAGATGGATAGTTCCCCTGAAAGGTATTATATCTGCGTACTTTTTATGTCGATGTAAAGTTTTTTTAAAATACACTGAAAAATATAAAAAATTTTAAAAATACAATTAGTGCATATATTTAAATAGCTGGAACTTTGAAACCGTAAGTTGTACAGAAAAAAGTGTTAATATATTTTAAAAACATTGAATGTGTGTTTAGGTGGTATGTTTTTTGTAGCATTTTTATTATAAACTAGCTGAACCCGGTGTGCTTCGCTGCTCCCCTCGTTATAAAATAAAATTAAAAGTATTTATATATTTTTCACGCCATCGAATTTTCGAAATAAGTCCACCCCAGCGCCACCTACCGTGTCCATTTTTACACAAATTATTTTCTTATGATCAAACTAACATACATTCTGAATTTCAGTTAAATTGGTCCATAAATTCAAATTTTCGATATAAGTCCACCCCAGCGCCACCTATCGGGTCCATTTATGCACAAATTATTTTCTTATGATCAAACAAACATACATTCTGAATTTCAGTTAAATTGGTCCATAAATTCAAATTTTCGATATAAGTCCACCCCAGCGCCACCTATCGGGTCCAAATATAGCCTATGTTACCCACCGTACCAAGATGAACATTACCTGAAAATTTCATCAAAATCGGCCCAGCCGTTTTGGAGTCCATACGTTACATACATACACACATCCTATTTTATATATATAGATTCTTGTTTAGTGAACTTGAAAATTTCAGTCTCATTTTTCATAGCCTCCGCAACAAATTGTGTTATCTTTTTAATATATTGTCGTATTAAGGCATATATGTATTTTAAAGGCTAAAGGTCTCTATCCAGCTCTCAAGTAATTACTCAAGAAAAAAGTTACTTAAGTTTCTTGAGTGTAAAAAAGTAGTAGACAAGTAATTTTGACGGCGAGAGTTTTGACATTTCCAGCATTGTATCACTTTGTATTGAAAATTTAGGCTGATTTGTTTTCATCAAACATTGAAATAAATTTGTTGCAATAAATATTGAAATAATTCATTAAATGAGTAATGGCTGAATTGCAAAGGTAAGTAATATAGAAAAGCGTTTGTTTACATTTTATTACATTTTGTTTACATGTTGGCAGACCGCTTCTTCCGGACAGCTTTCGACCGCTTCTCGGAAGACATCTGCCCCTCAAAATTGACTGCCTCTTCTTCTCCCTCCGTAGAAATGTTCATGTGCATGTCTAAAATATTCTATTATTAATTTTAAATCAATTAATCAATGATATCAATAAAATTATTTACCTTTGAATGTTGGTTGCCAAAATTTTACTTGAAGTAATAATATAACTTGCATATATTTCTTGACATTCACAGTGTTACCGTTGTCACTTTTCAATGAAAAAAAGTAGTAAGAACAGAAAATTTTTCTTACGAGCTGGATTCTCTTTCAAGTAATTTTGACAAGGAAAAATTACTTTTCGATTACTTTTCAGATTTATGTATGAAAATAAGCTTTACTTGAGAGCTGGAAACAGGCCTTAACACACTATTATTCGTTGCGATTCCAACGACTGCTATTTTTAACAATTTTTTTAAAAATGCCTACAAAAGATTTCCTATTTTTATACCAAAAATACCTTTTTTAATGTTAATACTAATGAATAAATTAATATTCAAATAAATCTATAAGTATTCAAATAAAGACATTTATTAAAATGAAATTTATAGAACCAAACATTTTTTATTTTTTTTATATTTTTAAAAACTGTTACGATATTTGAAAATATGGAATTTTTGCTGTAAAAAATAAATCTTTTGTAGGCATTTTTTAAGAAATATCAATCGTTGGAATCCCAACCCAAAATTATGTGTTAGCTTTTAAAATATATGGCTAAACCCAACACTATATTAAAAGATAAAAATTTGTTGCGAAGGCTATAAAAAATATGACTGAAAATTGCAGTATAAAAAAGAATTTTTCTTAAAAATGAAAAAAAATAATACAGCATCAAAAATTCTCATTCAAGGTCTTTAAAACATATTTCAGTTCTCTAACGAATTCTGGTTTCAAAAGATACAGCTATTTCAATACATGCAGATATTGTATTTTTATGATACAATATGATTGTAGTACATATTTATGATTGTAGTGTATAACTTTATATAAGAAAATGTTTGAAAAAAAAAACATATGAAGTTATTTTTATGAAAAACTCACAAATGCATCAAATCGTGAATGCAATATGGTTTAAACGAAAAAATTTAGATTTGATTATTTTACTTTTTCAGAATATGCAAAGAAGTGAGGCACTCTCACAAAACAAAATGGTGCGAGAATGCAAAGTGACAATTAGACGGGTGCATCAGTCGCTATGCCGCATGACGGGAGAGTTGGATGATGGAACAGCACTTTACCGACATTACCGATCTCCACCATCGATGCTTGCCTTGACGTTGAAGCTAAGCTTAAAAGCACTGAATATGAGATGTCGATGGTAAAAATACGGGCCAACTTTTATTTGTAATAAATATTGTATTTAACAACATTTTATAGAAGGCACACATCTTTAAGCTAAAAGGTTCCTTGGGAACTCTGGACGACGTTTTGAGATCCTTGCTTGCGGATGAGTTTTCTTTTCATTATAACATCGATGGAAAGTTCGGAAAGAAGCCTTTAATGGAAATAACGCTTATAAGCAAAACTCTTTTCGGTACGATTTTTATTTACTCATGTTTTTATTTTTTCATTCCATTTTGTCTTGCAGATGTTTTCCAAAAAGAAGGGCAACATGAATTTATAAAAGGGCTAAGAAAATATTTAGATTTGAGCCACAACCGATATAGGCAGAGGCATCATAATGAAGGAAAAAGGCTAAAATTTTTTAATTATTTTGCTTTATTTTTTGTAAATAACTTCATTCACTTATGATTTTAATTAAATCGTAGGTAGAATGAAATATTGCATGCAGCTCAAAACTTGGTGGTGGCAGTTTTTTTTATATCTATTGTTTCAATAATATTAATTTCATTTAATAATTCTTAATACTAATTTTAATATTGGCATAATTGAAGAAAAGTGAAAACTCAAATTTTACACTTTATTTTAAATTGTATGTATTGTGACCTTCTAAGTCTAAATCCGGAAAAATCAGGTTGCTCTCAATTCGTTTAGAAGTTATAGGGGTCCAAAGTTATAAAAATTGGCCTGAAAAAATCGTGAGTTATTTTCCTACAAAACTAATGATTATGGCAAATTATGATGCTAAAAAAAGCATCACCTTTTTATACCCATAATTATTAGTTTTGTAGGAAAGAAAAATCACGAGTTTTTCAGGAAAATTTTTACAACTTTGTACCCCTATAACTTCTAAACTACTTGAGAGCGGCCTGAAATTTTTGCGTATTTGTTCTTAGAACGTCTTAATACATTTAATTTAAAATAAAGTGTAAAATTTGAGTTTTTACTATTCTTCAATTATTCCTTATTATTATATATTTTCTTTAATATTTATAATAGTATTAATTTTTATTCATTTTAGTAATAAAATTCTTACATTTCTTTGATACATCTGTACCTCTGTTATGTAATAATAATCGCCATTGTTTTTATACAAGTAGTTACTAAAGGCGAATTCACTGACCACCTTCAGTAAGTTTTGCAAGTTTTTACATGAAGTTTTTGAGCTTTATCTCTCTCCTCACTCAATAATAGAGTAACAAAAATTTGATGTACGATCTTTGAATTGATTAAAATAATTTTAGTTTTTGCGGAAAACTTGCTGAAGATGATCAGTGAATTCCGCTTAAAATTCTCCACTTCCTTGGTTATTGAAAATTGAATTCTTAATATACATTTTTTTCTTGTAAATATTATTTTCTATGTAATTTTTCTGTTTCGTTTGTCACCTGTGGAGTGTTTTGTATTAATTTAATATTCTAATTAACATTAAGTTGGTTTTGTAAATAAATCTAAAATATTCATTTCATTTATTAACATTTAATTGCTTTTTATAAATACATGTAATATATTCATTTTTAAAATTCATTCTCTTTACTTTTTTTAATAATTCATAATAATTTCATATATATCTGAAAAAATTTCACAGTAATAATAATAAAATGAAATAAAGAAATTTATAAAAAAATCGTGTTTTTGTTTGCCCTGGTTTAATAAGTGAAAGGTATAATCACTAGGCTACGGTAGGAGAGCAGCGCGCAGGCACTAACTGCATAGATAAGGAAGCACCTGAATTTATTACATTTTCTTATGGAATTTGTAATTGGTGTGAGCAGAGCGGCTAAACTTTTTTATATGAGAATAACATGGATGGCAGACTGAGATGCCAGATCACACGTATGAGAGTCAGAGATGCAAACCTTGTTATAATTTTACCTACCTCTAGAACAAATATAACAAGTTTTGTATGGATTTTTTAAGGGGAAATAACACGAAGCGAGTTAGCACTCGTGTTAAATAACACGTTATCTAACAGTTACGTGTCTAGCTGGGTTATTGACATATGACAAAATATTAACTTCGAATTTCAGAAGTATCGACGAAACATAGGGTGACATACACAAAAAAGCAGTATAAAAGTTGCATTAAGTTGATTT
Source organism: Dichetophora obliterata (assembly GCA_963920525.1). Taxonomy (NCBI): domain Eukaryota; kingdom Metazoa; phylum Arthropoda; class Insecta; order Diptera; family Sciomyzidae; genus Dichetophora; species Dichetophora obliterata. Next base: position 8,273,258 of record OY986440.1, read on the forward strand.
ATATTGCTTTTTTCTAGTGTTATTGGTATTGAAAAAAGCTGCTTTTATTTTGCGTTTAGTTGCGTTTTGCAAAAAGCTGCTTTTTTCCCCAGCATGAACGGGCTACAACACTGTAAAGTAGCTTAGAGAATTAGCTGTAAATGCCTTATTTTGTGCATTCTTTGCTGGTTGGGATTGTACTGTTCAACCTAGTATCAAAGAGTAGTAAAGAGTTGTCAGTTCTGCACAGTTGCGTTTGTGCAGACATTTGTGATTAGTGAGGATTGGGCGAATGTGGATGTGAAGGAAGGCGATAAAATCGAAATTTGTCGCCTGACTTTGATCAGCTGTGCTTAGCTGACGTTGCTTTGTGGTTCCGACGCTTAGCGAAGAATGAGCTGTATGAGTGCGAAGAAATAGAAAATAGAAAGCGTGTGATGAAGCGAAAAGAAAATAGTTTGCTATTGTTTCTTTTCGCTTCGGTATGACTTTTTTTGTTTCCTATAAGAATCTTGCACTCATATGAATGTTTACATTTTTTAGCTAGATTGGATTTGGTAAATTGAATGAATTTACCAATTTCAATCTTTTTAAATGATGAGAACATTTTTATGCCCTCCTTTACCTATAAATTTATTTTAATTCTTGCAGGTAAGAAATTTTTTATTTGAAGCTACATTTTTTTATCAATTTCCAGGTACTATGAATTCAGCCAATTTTTTTATTTGAAGCTACATTTTTTCTCAATTTCTAGGTACTATATGAATTTAGGATTTTTTTTAATTTGAAGCAAAATTTTTTAACTAGATTGGATTTGGTAAATTAAATGAATTTACCAATGTCCAGCTATTTAAATTATGATAATATTTTTATATGACCTTTACCTATAAATGTCTTTTAGTTCTTGCAGGTACAATGTATTTAAGAAATTTTTTAATTTAAAGCTAAATTTTTTAGCTACATTGCATTTGGTAAATTAAAGGAATTTACCAATTTCCAGCTATTTAAATGATGATAAATTGATTTACATGATTCAAATTTTTAGCTACATTGGATTTGGTAAATTAAAGGAATTTACCAATTTTCCTCTTTTCAAATTATTATAAATTTTTAAGCTACACAGTATATACACATATATGAGATGTATATACTTTCTTTATGTAAAAATATATATACAAATTTCTGTCAATTGTTGCAGGTATTTAGAAAATTTTTATTTTATTTTAAACAAACTCAGAATGTTTACGAAAGTGTTTAAAATATTAAATACCATCTAAAAGTTTGAAACATTAAAATTTATGAAAGTATTTTGTTGTGTTTTCAAATCCAAAATATACAACTAATTGTGTTTGTTTAATAATCCAAAAATGGTATTAATATTGAAAGATATTTTTTTCATTTTAATTACCTTCTTTAAACAGTAATTATTATGGTGACATAAAGTTCCTTGTTTTTTTTTTGTGTTTTGGGATTTTTTTAAAATTTTGTATAAAAACTATTTGCTGAAGGTATTTAAAAAGTTTTTATTTTTAGCAAACAGATTTTTTAATAAATTAATAAAATTAATCAATTAATAAAGGAAGCAATAAATTCATCCTTTTATGAATTATGAATTTATTTATAGATTTTTTAATAAATTAATCAATTAATAAAGAAAGCAACAAATTCATCTTTTATTCATTTTAAAGCAAAATAATGTCTTACATACATATGAATTTATTTTGTAGTTTTGGTTTTGAATTGTTGGTGTTTTAAAGCTTACCTCATTTTATTCTTATTATTCAATAAAAAATTAAAAAATTTTTAAACTTGCTCTTATTATTTAATATAATACGGTGCTTATTATATAATATAATATCTTAAAACCTAGAATGAAATCTTATTACATAATGTAATAATTTAAAACTAAATGAAAATTTTATTACATAATGTAATAATTTAAACCTAAATGAAAATCTTATTACAGAATGTAATAACTTAAAACTGTGTGAAAAAATATTGTAAATACATTTCTGTAAATATTTACTGTAAATATTGTATATAGTTAATTTCATAGTAAATATTGTAATTCCTTTCCTACCTGCAAGAACTAAAAGAAGTTTTAAGACACCAACAATTCAAAACCAAAACTACAAAATAAATTCATATGTATGTAAGACATTATTTTGCTTTAAAATGAATAAAAGATGAATTTGTTGCTTTCTTTATTAATTGATTAATTTAATAAAAAATCTATAAATAAATTCATAATTCATAAAAGGATGAATTTAATGCTTCCTTTATTTATTAATTAATTAATTTTATTAATTTATTAAAAAATCTGTTTGCTAAAAATAAAAACTTTTTAAATACCTTCAGCAAATATATTTTATACAAAATTTTAAAAAAATCCCAAAAAAAAAAAAACAAGGAACTTTATGTCACCATAACAATTACTGTTTAAAGAAGGTAATTAAAATGAAAAAAATATCTTTAAATATTAATACCATTTTTGGATTATTAAACAAACACAATTAGTTGTATATTTTGGATTTGAAAACACAACAAAATACTTTCATAAATTTTAATGTTTCAAACTTTTAGATGGTATTTAATATTTGAAACACTTTCGTAAACATTCTGAGTTTGTTTAAAATGAAAAAAATTTTCTAAAAACCTGCAACAATTGACAGAAATTTGTATATATATTTTTACATAAAGAAAGTATATACATCTCATATATGCGTATATACATACTATGTAGCTTAAAAATTATTTAAATCAATTTATAATAATTTGAAAAGAGGGAAATTGGTTAATTCATTTAATTTATCAAATGCAATGTAGCTAAAAAATTTAGCTTTAAATTAAAAAATTTCTTAAATACATTGTACCTGCAAGAACTAAAAGAAATTTATAGGTAAAGGTCATATAAAAATATTATCATAATTTAAATAGCTGGAAATTGGTAAATTCATTTAATTTACCAAATCCAATCTAGTTAAAAAATTTTGCTTTAAATTAAAAAAAATTCCTAAATTCATAGTACCTGTAAATTGGTAAAAATTTAGCTTCAAATGAAAAAATTTGCTGAATTTATAGTACCCGAAAATTGTTAAAACATGTAGCTTAAATTTAAAAAATTTCTTACCTGCAAGAAATAAAATAAATTTATAAGTAGAGGGGGGCATAAAATGTTCTCATCATTTAAAAAGATTGAAATTGGTAAATTCATTCAATTTACCAAACCCAATCTAGCTAAAAAATGTAAACATTCATATGAGTGCAAGATTCTTATAGGAAACAAAAAAGTCATAGTAAAGCGAAAAGAAACAACAGCAAACTATTTTCTTTTCGCTTCATCACACGCTTCCTATTTTCTATTTCTTCGCACTCATACTGCTCATACATCGCTAAGCTTCGCAACCACAAAGCTGCGTCAGCTAAGCAGAACTGAGCAAAGTCAGCCGAAAAATTTCAATTTTATTTTCCTTCACATCCACTTTCGCTCAATCCTCACTGATTACAAATGTCTGCACAAACGCAACTGTGCAGAACTGACAACTCTTTACTACTCTTTGCTAGTATATAAAAAGAAATGAGATATACAGCAAGAATGGAGCAAAAAAGTTTTACATATTATACACTTAGCGAAAGGTCTTTGTTTCAGCTTTTAACATATGATAGTTTTGTTTCCCTTTAGTCACAGAATTTTGAGAGGAAATAACAGTTATATGCAAACAAAAATTATAAAATACTGAAAAACCGTCTGTAGCGTGACCGGGTTGAAAAGAAATGATTTGTTTTATCTCTTATGTTAAAGCTATATTAAATCTCTTTAAAATTTTTTCCGAATCATTCATATCGCTAAAACATTTGAAAAGGTAAAGCTGAGGCCAGATTCTGAAAATCGCCTAGCTAAAGCTAAATCTCTATCGCTAAAATGCTAAAAAAATGCTTCGTTCAATTCCTTAGCAGTTTCGCTAAAATGCGATTCTGAGTTTCAAATCGCCTAGCTAATAAATGTTGCTTTTACTACTCGCCACAGGAAGCGCTGTTTTAGCGATTCTTATGTCAAAAAATTTATTTGGTTACGGCTGTGTGCCATTTGGAAACTTTTCACTATTGATTCTATAGGAAAGAAAATGTTGAGTTGAAAAAAATTTGTATCTGTTGTATTTAAATTGTCATTTTTTGCTGTACCAAATTAAACATGAAAATTTTATCCAGAAATTTTGACGTCTTCTCAGCGAATGTACGAGTTTTTTAAGACGCATAGGACTGCCACGTTTTCTACTACTTATTTTTTTATTCAAAATGATTTATGAGCTGCAAGGAATGTAACTGTTTTAAGTAAAATAACTCGTAAAACCAAAACTTTTGTGAACATTGTAAAAAAATAACAATTTTTTTCATTTTATTATTTTGTTGTATGTATTTTACCTAATTAGCTTAGAGATGGAATAAATTGAAAACATGTTTTTAAATTATATGTTTAGATTTTACTCCACTTATAAAATTTACTGAAGTAAAAAAAGTATCAGTGTTAAGGGTTTCTTATCAACTGGACCTAACAATCCTTAACCTAAACCTAAACTAAATCCATCAGCTAACCTTAAAACATCCTTGAACACGTATTAACTCTTTATCGGCCATATTTATAAATATTCAAAAAGTACATTCAATGCATTAGTTTTGCAAGTTGAATGCAGTAAAGAAAAACTTAACACATTGCGTATGTCAGAAAAAATGAACTGCCAATTTTAACATAAATATTTATTTTAAACCCTTAAGCTCCTAAGACTAGGCGCTTAAAAATCTTCAAAAAGAATTGCAGTAATTTTTATTGACACTAAAATAAATTAAAGACGACTAAAGTGACTCCATGCTTTTTAATTGCTTCTCAACCCTGCAATTTTAGCCTAATAACAAATATTTTCTAAATATCAAAAGCAAATTACAATCCTTTTTTTATACGGAAACATAAATAAAACTATTTTTTTCAGAAAAGCACAACCCTTTTGCTTCACTCAAAAATTCTTGTGCCGGTTGTCAAAATTTCTACTAGTCCCAGGGACTACATGAATTTTTAACAATAAAACTCACCTCACTTATATCGAAAATTCTCTTACCGATTGTCAAAAATTCATCATACGAGTGAAAAGTTTTCGAAAACTTTTTAAAATTTCTTTCGAACCTTAATTAAATTAATATAATAATTAAAATAAGCTTGTTTCTTATTTCGACAATGGTTTATTAACTGCACCAATATCTAAATAAAAAGTGCAATATAAAAACTTTCAGTTATTTGAAAAAATTTTAAATAAACTTAAGTTAAGAATTAACTTAAGAATTTAAGAAACTTAAGAATTTTTAATCAATTTTTTAGTATATTTACACGAGTACTTTATGATTTTTCATTAAACATTCTCGTATTGTCATAGAATAAAACTATGTAAAAACTAGTAAAGATTTATTTTGACTGGTTCAACTTTAAATACCAAAACAGTCGTGGCTTATTGGACGCTTAGGTTTTATTCAATTCTTCAAAATTTTGCACTTAGAGTACATTTTACACATTAAAAATTAGGTGCAAAATTTCTTGTCAATTAATGACCAAATTGCAAACTAACTGCTTTATTCTGTATAACGAAGAAGCATTGCTTGAAGTATTGCTTCAAGTGTTTTTCTTATTGTTGGTGTGCTTCTTCGTGACACAGAATTATCACATAAGAGTGTGTCACAACAATTAAAGCTTATTTATAAGCAACCAATTCATTTAATACATTTTTATAAAGTTTTAAGAGATGAAACTTTTTCTAAAAGCATGTTATATGATAACAATACGGGTATTCACGATTCAGTGTACTTGCCAGTGCAGTTGAGGACTTGTGCCCTTTACAAAATCAGAATACACGTGCGTCAAAAATCTGCACAAGTGCTTTTCTACTGTAGCCTAAAACTTGAAGATTTGAGTTGTGCACCTGTGTGCATTGAAAAATTTGACAGCTTGGAAAAAGTGGTAGTGGTTTGTTCACGAAAACCTAACTGCACAAGTCTTCAACTGCACAGGCAAGTGTACTGAAACGTGAATACCCCTAATATTAATACAACTGATAAATACAAACAGAAAGTTTTCGGAAAAATGCTTTAAATTGGTATATTTTTCTTTGAAAACATTCGAAAGAGACAAAGCATTAATTTTTCTTTATAAATATATCAAAAATTACGATTTTAATTGAAAAATCTTTTAATTTTAAACTTAGCAGCAACAAAGTTATGGACTCCAATATTATAGCTAAAAATAAAATTAGAGTTTCTGTAAATCGCTAAAAAAGTTTAGAATTGCATCAATCGCTAAAAATTTAGCAATGACAGCTTTAATTTTATTCTTCGTTAAAAGCTCGTTCAGTTTCTAAATTTTTAGCATGAGAATAAGCGATGGAGTTTTTGTTAAAATAAAATATCTGGCAACAAGCCATAGTTTATCGTCACTTTTTACCATCCCTAATTTGCCTATGTAAAAATACTTTTTACTGTTTAATAAAACCTTGTGCTTAAAACATAGCCACGCCACGTTTTTCCAACAGGTTATGGGCCCAGAGGATTGGATATAAAAGAAATTTTTCGTTGCAAACGTGCAAATCGTTTTTTTGATTAATTTGTTTGTCACTGCTCGCATTTGTTGCGAAAAGAGTTTAAGTTGAACCGAATTTCAGTATTTTTTGGTTAGCTGCCATTACATTTGTTGTAAAATGGCGAATGACTCCCAAGTCGAAAAGTTGCGTGGTGGAGAAAACTACCACACATGGAAGTTTGCTATGCAAAACATTTTGGAACTCAACGAGCTGGATGCAAGCATAGCAGACCCGGTGACGGAAACAAATGAGCTGAAACTTCGTAAGGCAAAGGCAAAAATTGTATTGTCTGTGCATGAATCTCTTTACGTGCATATCCAAAACGAGACGACAGCAGCTGCAATTTGGAAAAAACTGGAAGCTTTGTACGAGGACAGTGGACTCACCCGCAAAATTGCTCTGTTGCGCAAGCTAACTTCAAAGCGTTTGGAAAACTGCGAATCGATGTCGGAATATGTGAACCAAATTATAGGTACTGCAAATAAACTGGCGAGTATTAAATTTTGTATTTCCCCAGAGTGGCTGGGTGCGATTATGCTGTCGCGTCTCAGTGATGACTTCAAACCATTCATCATGGGCATCGAGAGTAGCGGCACCGTGATCACAGGCGAGGCCATCAAAGCAAAATTGCTGGACTGCGATTATGGAAAACCGAAAGCTGAGAGCGTTTTTTTTTTGAGTCAAAAACAAAACCAACAAAAGCGGTAGCACAAAAGGAAACTTTAAATGCTATGAATGCGGTAAAAAAGGGCATATGGCGAAGAATTGTCCGAACAAGAAGCGAGCGGAACGGAAAGTCGAGTCGAAGAATGCATTCAGTGCAATGTCACTTTCATGTGGACTTGATCGCAGCTCGGAATGTTGGTACATTGACAGTGGTGCGTCGCGCCACATGACCCCACATAAAAATTGGCTGTCTCAAATGAAACCGTCATCGATTGCCGAAATTATTGCAGCAAACAATGAGAATATGCAAGTGACTGGTACCGGGTGTGGATTGCTGCGGCTGCATGAAAAAGAAATAGAAATCAAAGATGTTTTGCATGTGCCTGAATTGTCTACAAACTTGCTTTCAGTGGCGCAAATGGTTTCAAATGGCAACAAGGTGGTGTTCGACAACAATGGATGCAGCGTTTACAACAAGCAAGGCGAACTTTTAGTTAGGGCAGAATCTTCAGCAGGCGTGTACAAAATAGTAGGTCAAGTTGGGCAATGCATGAGAGCAGAGTCGTCGCAAACATTAATGACTTGGCATCGGCACTTGGGCCACATTAATTATGTTGATCTGTGCAAAATGAAAAATGGAGCGGTTGAAGGCATCGCGTTTACCGAAGATGCTAATGCTTTAAAAAGTTGCGAAACTTGTCTTAAGGGCAAGCAAACACGTGCTCCTTTTAAACACGTTGGTACACGTGCCGAGAATTTATTGGATCTGGTCCACTCCGATCTATGCGAGCCGATGGAGGTTCAATCAATTGGTGGAGCAAGGTATTTTTTGACGTTCATAGACGATTTTTCACACAAAGTTTTTATTTATTTCTTGGAGTCCAAGATACAAGTTTTAAATCAATTTAAAGAGTTCAAACAACTCGTTGAAAATCAAGTGGGGCGAAAAATCAAAATTATTCGGACAGACAACGGCACCGAGTATGTGAGTCAAGCATTTCAGTCGTTTTGCAAGAGCGCAGCTGTCAATACTACTGCATACATTATGAACCGATCTACAAATTCTTCATTGTGTGATAAAACTCCTGAAGAGCGCTGGACCGGCATAAAAGTTAACTTGAGTGGCATGCAAATATTCGGTTCACCAGTTATGGTCCACGTGCCAAAACAAAAGCGACTCAAGTGGGACCCTAAGTCTGTGAAGATGGTTTTCGTAGGTTATAATGAAACAACAAAGGGATATCGCTGTTTTAATCCTGCTACGAAAAAGATCATTAAGAGCAGGGATGTAGTGTTCCTGGGAACGGAAACAAAGGAAATCGATTGTGCTCCAACTGTGACATTCGAAGATACACTTTCAGTGGGGGAAGCTATGGAGGACGATGTTATACCTTCTAATGTAATCGATGCGGTGAGCGATGCAGTTGTACAGGAATCGAATGAGGACTCTGAAAGTTGCGATTCGACGTACCTAGAAGCAGATGATGCGAATTATGAGCCGGCAGTATCAATTTCACCACCACAGGAGCTTCGAAGAACACAGCGAACTCCAGCACCTCGTCGCTTGGATGATTTTGTAACTTTTTCCGTATTTTCGGAAACCGTTGATCCAGATACCTTTGAAGATGCAATGGCGCATGAGGACAGCAGTGCATGGAAGGATGCTATGCACAGTGAATTGAAGTGTTTGGCTGAAAATAATACATGGAAACTCACTGATTTGCCATATGGACGAAAGGCTGTTAAATCCAAGTGGGTTTTTAAAACCAAGCGTGATGGTGATGGCAAAGTTATTCGCCATAAGGCCAGATTGGTTGCCAAAGGATGCTCGCAGCGATACGGCATCGACTATAGTGAAACATACGCACCAGTTGTTCGCTATACATCTGTGCGCTTCTTAATTGCATGGGCCGTCAAAACGAATATGAAGATCGATCAAATGGATGCGGTCACTGCCTTTTTGCAGGGCGATTTATGTGAGGATATTTTTATGGAGCAACCATATGGTTTCAATGATGGCAGCGGTCGCGTATGTAAATTGTACAAATCAATTTATGGATTGAAACAGAGCAGTCGACAGTGGAACATTAAACTGGAATCAGCATTAAAATCCTTTGGCCTTACAAAATCGAAAATGGATTCATGCGTGTATCACAGTGAAGGTGGCGAGTTGATTGTAGGCGTGTATGTTGACGATTTATTAATATTTTGGCGCGATGAAGAACTTCGAGACAGATTGAAAGCGGCTTTGTGCAGTGCATTTAAAATGAAAGATATGGGTGTAGCTAGAAGTTGTATTGGTCTGAACATTACCTACGGTACAAATGGTATTTGGTTGGATCAATCGCAGTACATCAGCGAAATATTGGCGAAATTTGGTATGTCAGACTGCAAGCCTGTGGCAACTCCGAGTGATCCGAACCAGAAGTTGTCAATCCAAATGCATAACGAACACAAGCATATGGATCAGGTTCCCTATCAAGAAGCTGTGGGAAGTCTTTTATATCTGGCGCAAGGAACGAGACCAGATATTGCATTTGCTGTCAATGATGTAAGCAGATTTAACTCAAACCATGGAAAGGCGCACTGGATCGCTGTAAAGCGAATATTTAGGTACTTGAAAGGTACAATAAATTTAAAAATAAATTTCGCAGGTTCTGAAAGTTTGACTGGTTTTTCTGATGCTGACTGGGCATCTGACGTTGATAAGAGACGCTCATGCACGGGATTTGTCTTCAAATTGTATGGAGGTGCAATTTCGTGGGGAAGCAAGAGGCAGCAGACTGTTGCATTATCGAGTACCGAGGCTGAATATATGGCTTTGTCTGCAGATTTGCGGGAGGCGATGTGGCTTAAGCAATTTGCACAAGAAATCTACCCACCGTGGAAAGATCAGCCTATATCTATAGCATGCGATAGTCAAAGTGCTATTAAGTTGGCAGAAACGGATGGTTTTAGATCCAGGTCGAAACATATAGATGTTAGACATCATCACATTCGCGATAGAATCAACGATAACTCAATTAAAATAAGTTACATACCAACAGAAGAGATGGTTGCTGACAATTTGACTAAGGCTGTCCCTGGCAACAAAAATATGGCATGTACCCGGGGTATGGGTATGAATATTAAAAATTGAAATTATCTAATTTAAAGTTAATTTATTGAATTTATTTTATTTTGCGTTATGTTTACATGTTAATAGAAATTGAATTAAATGGATTGATAAATTTTTATATTATTAACATTAACGTAAAAGTAAACTTAAATAACATTTGTATTTCAATATTTTAATAAGTGGGGGTGTTAAAATAAAATATCTGGCAACAAGCCATAGTTTATCGTCACTTTTTACCATCCCTAATTTGCCTATGTAAAAATACTTTTTACTGTTTAATAAAACCTTGTGCTTAAAACATAACCACGCCACGTTTTTCCAACAGTTTTTCAGAATTAAAATATCGCTAAAAACTAAAAATTTAGCTTTAGCGGTGGAGATTTAGCTTTAGCGTTTTTCAGAATCCGCCCTCAGAATTTTCATAAGCTTCATAAAGTGGAAATTTGTTAAAAAAATAGATAGCTAAACGATGCATCAATAATTCCTTTGGTGAATCTTATTTTCTCAATGAATGCTACAAAACTACTTTTTCAGGTCTTGGCGCCATGGAAACCGTAATATCCTTTAAATCTTGGTTATAATTAACCATCTGATATTTTGGACAAGATAAGCTATATACAATGTTGACGTTAAAAAAAACGAGTTAAATAAAACTGTACTAGTATGAAGAACATTGTACTTCGTTCATGAAAAAGTATTTAAAATAGTACGAAATACGTTCTAGTGCAACATTTCTTGTGGTAGACATGAGTAACGCGAATTCGACGGGCTGATGAAAAACTTCTTCAGATACATTGTTATATTTTTCATCTAATCTAGTGGGTATTTTTTTGCAATATGAATTTTATACTGTGTAGCTCATTGTGTACAACTTAATTAATCAAATGGTAAATGTGTTTTTATAAATCTTACTGCTTTTATTTCGAAAACAGACGTTTGTTGAACAGAAAAAAAAACAGCAAGAAACGATAAGCAGTTCACTTCGATTGCAGTTCGTGTGCTAAGTGACGTCGACGTTTGTAAAGCAGCGACCCAAGAATAATAGATATGTATATTCATGGCAGTGGCCCATAGCGAGCGTCGTCGTCGGTAAATATACATTTTCCGGTGCAATAATAGGTTGTAGAAAAAAACGCGTTCAAATAATAAGTGAAATAAGTTTAATGAAAAGTTTGTGTTTAAATTGGGCTTACAAGACGTATTATATTGGCTTAAACAGCTGTGCTAACAGATTTTCTCAATGCGAAAGATTGTGTTTGAATGTAGCGCGAATTTCGTTTGTAATAATTTAGCTCAGTTTGTGCTATACTCTGTGTCGTAGGGTTACGGTGGTGGTGTGGTCAGAAAGAACACTGCGCGGTTAAGCATGTTCATCAACTAGAGCAGATTATAAGTGACCAAAAATCGAAATTGAGTGTCTTCCAAGAAATTCACTTCGGGAATCTTATGTATTAACACTTCGTTGTCACGTTTAGAAACAAGTTAAAAATCGTAGACCACAATTATGGATAAAATCATATGCTTTACTTGTAATATTTCGCAAATAAGTTAATTATTGCTTTTTTCGTTCTGTCTTTTGTGGGAACAAGTCTTGTTAATGGGTATTGGGTCTACAGACGGGATCTTTTTTTTTGATATCGGAAAGAAAGAAAACGTGCGCATAATTAAAAACTACTTACAAAAACTTTACTTGGTTGAATATCCGTTGCTTTTAAGAGCCGCTGCAAATCACCAAGGCATTGAGCCCACTAGATCTTCACATACTCTCTTAGGAATGCTTGTCTAGGCCTTTTATACTTCAGCATAACGCTGTGTGAAATTTTATATTTTTAAAGCCCCCAACTCTTTCCTTCACCACTTGCCAGAGGTTCTCAATCGGATTGAGATCTGGACTACAGGATGGCCAATCTAAAACAATTACCATATAGTCTTAACCACTTTTTCGTGTGACCAGCAGTATGTTTCGGATCATTATCCTCGTATCCAACACACTGGTAAGTTTTCATCTGCATCCCAGTGGGAAATTGCAGGAGTCCGAAGGCCTTCTAGCAGGCCTGCATTAGGTTTTAAAAGGCCTTCCACACTCCTTGCAAACACCGTTTTATTGCTTATATGAAATGGGAAAATTTGTCAGGCCTTCCGCTATCCTTGCTCGAAAGAGACCTGCCAGAAGCGCTCTTTCGAGAAGTCACGTTAGAAAGAAAAGCAATATAAATATTTACTTCAAATAAAAAACGACTAACAATTTCAGATTTGAACCATGGTCCTCTCATGTGGCTGTCCGACATCTTACCCACTCGTCTATCGTGGTTGTTAAGAATCAATAGCTTATTTTGCATCAATAGAAATAACAGTAAGATTTTGGAGCCCGGGTTAGAGATCCAACTCGGACAAAAAAAAATTTTTTTGTTTTTTTTTTAAATCTATATTTTTTTACAAACTGTTCTGTTTTTAATTTTTTGGTAAATTTTTTCATATAAAATAATATGAAAAGAATCAGAACCTTCAAAAGGTAGGCCTTACAGAAGTACTCATCATTGCAGTGGTCATGAAAGGTGTATTGATGCCAATAATAGCAAAGCTAGCATGCCTTATTTTGCAGAGCATTCACTAAAATGCACACTGGGATATGGTATCAAATTGTTCTACAAGATGTCTGTGTATTGGGACTTGTCTATACGACCCTAAATTTTTACTAGTGGGCCAACGCCGCGCCATAACATACCGCCCTATACCATTGTGTTACTTCCGCCGTACTTTGTTTTGTTGGGAGTGTGTTCCTTGGGTTAAACTCTGTTTTCAAATTGTCTTGCAAAAAGATGATATCTTACTTCATTAGTCGCTGCTGGTTGTTTTTCCTTTTCTCAAATAGTCGATGAAAACAGACGCTAACATCTTTCCGGGTGTTTTTTGAGTCTTCGATCTCCTTTGGTGCACTTCCACTGGAACCTATCCAATCTTTTACTGATTTCTTAGATTCTGGTGTATAGTGTTTATTTATATATTTATTTATTTATTTAAAAATTTCATCAACTAGGCTAAGGCCATGTTGGATCCATGGTCACTATTTTACGCAAAAAATCAGTCGGGTTTTGTTTAAACATGTCCAAACATTGTTGTGAAGAGCGAGCACGTTCATGTTTTTAATTAATTGTTAGCGAACGTTGCACCCATCTTGCAGTCAGCTTTCTCATACCCGAATGTTCATGTAAAATTAAAGCCACCAACCCACTTCATATGCCTACGTCTAGCTATCTCACGCACTTTCACTTTTGGATTGTCCAATACGAAATCTTGAATTTTCCAATACATTCTGTCACTGTTTGTGGTGCTGCCCCGGCGTGTTCATCTTTTGTTCTGATTTGACCTCTTTTGAATTCTGCAATCTACTATTTTACGGTTGAATACTACGAAGCAGATTCACTATAATATTTATTATAGTGAGCTTTTCTTTCGCACTTTTGTTACGCAAAAAGTAATGCTTAATCAAGGCACGAAAGTCTTCTTTATCCATTTTTATAACAATACCAAAAATTGTTAAATGTAAAACACTGCAACGTCACTATTCATTGACAGTTTGACCTGACATCTATGTTGTTTTCATGTTAAGGTTGGCCACTCGTGAAAAATGTTATGCATTTGAAGAGTGGTGGTGCCATCACTTGGAGAGGGCAGTATCTTAAACGACCTAGTTTTTGTTCTATTGATGACCCTTTTTATATATGTCACTCGTTTTCACAAAATCTTGATCTCCCTCCCTTCCCCTGTCCATGAGGTCACTATGCATTCTTATTTTCTAAAATTTTTGGGTTTTTCTTGTATGTTCTCAATTCATTCTGCAAACATTATATTTATTAGGAGTCGCCCCTATATATGTCACAAAGTTTTGGCTCCCTCCTGGCCATGGTATTTTTCTCATCCTGAGGCGATGACCTTTCTTACCTTAAAGAAATGCGTTGTTCCTTAGTTTTCGAGATACCGCTATAAGTTTGATGTCAAAATAAAGTTAATTTTTTCAAATTTACCATTTGGAAGAAATTTCACCATATTTCATTCACACATGTTACATAAAAAAAAGTATTTTTGTAGGGTATCTGTAAAAACTAGCGATAATTGTTTGGAATGATTGTTGCAGGGAATTGAAATAACCCTTAACGAACGGTTAGTTTTTTATCTGTTCTGTTTTTCTTAAAGAGCGCAACAATTATTCTGCTTTATTCGTATATCACTCTTTGTTTCAATCTATGTGCGACTCCGTGACAGCCTCCGTCTGTGACTGTTCGATTGAAACACAGACCCTACCAACAGCGCGTAGAGGAAAAAGATCGGAACAGAATAGAAACGTTCTGATTAACGAGCACAAAACGTTACTTGCGTTGTTGTAGTTTTTGCTTGTGGTCGAGAACAAAAACCAAAACAAACGAAACAGTAGCAAATGTACCCTGCTTGACCGATCGTAACTACTGCTGCCACGACTTCAAAATTTTGCAGAACAGCAGCAAAAGAATCTTTGACGCATGCCACAATTTTTTTCGTGGCAGCAGAAGTAACAATCGGTGAAGAGGGGTACATTTGTTTATGATTTTGTTTTTGTTTACGATCACGAGCAAAAACCACAACAAAGCAAATAACGTTTTGTGCTCGTTAAACAGAACGTTTCTATTCTGTTCCGATATTTTTCATCTGCGCGCTGTTGGTAGGGTCTGTGTTTGAATCGAACAGTCACACGGAATAGAAGGAGAGTTTGCGCTTCGTATAGGGTAAGGCTTTTTCCATTCCCTGGTTTGTTGTTCATCTTAGCAATGTCTAAAATTCCTTCTTACACCATGTTCTTCCATCTCTTTTAGTTAAGATTTTATTTAATAAATTCCCTTCAAACGCTCATATTTCAGGTCAAAGGGTCATAAATCGCAAAAACAACCTAATTGTGCACGCCTCCACATCCAGCACTTTCATGTGATGCCTCATTTAACATTCTGGGCCCTGCCAATTCTAACATCTCAGAAATCCATACTGAAATAAATATAAGGTTTGGTTTTTTTATATATAACGCCACTTCGAAATTGTTGATTACTCTGTAACAATTTGTTTACAACAACGACAATGTTCTGCAAATATGTTAATCTATGTACAACAACAATAGTTAGCACGGGTGTAGTCTCTGCTGATAACGGTACAATAGTTATTGGTAGAAATCACTTTTAATGCTGTATCATATTTATAATGCCACTTCAAACTGTCAATTAAATACCAACTAAATAAAGACATTTGTTACTTTCAAAGCTTTAATTTAAGTAATTAAATTACTGATCCTTTCACTCTATTAACATCGCATATACGATTCGGCATAATATTCACTAAGTTTTTTATTATGTTGGGCTCAATTTTACGCCATTCTTCATGAATAACTGCTTTTAATTCTTCCCCGGTTTCAAACTTCCGGTTATCCTTATAAACTCGGCGAACTAAAATTCCCCATAAGTTCTCGATGGGGTTGAGATCCGGTGAACGTGCTGGCCATTTGAGCACATCGATTTCATTTACTTGAAACCAAGCATTTGTTTCTCGACTCGTATGGATTGCAGCATTATCTTGCTGGAAAACCCACTCGGTCTGCCGGTTTTATTCCAAAAACGGATTTAAACTGTTTTCCAGCACACGAGTATAATCGGAGCTTTTCATCCTTGAGCTAACAAACTGCGGTTCCAAACATTCTCGTGCTGAAAAGGCACCCCACATCATAGCATTCCCTCCACCAAAATTTCGTTTTGAGAATCGCAGTGGTTCGCGCCGCAAATCGTTCCAATAATGCCGGAATCCATCCGGACCCTCCAGATTCCATTTTTTCTCGTCGGAAAAAATGACCTGAGAATGTAAAGCTTAAATATTTGAACTTAGTTTAAAAAAATTTAGAAGCTTACTAATGACCAATTTGTACCCATGTTCCTCCTTGCAAACTCCAAACGTGCTCTCTTATGCGCAGCAGTAAGTGCAGGAACACACTTCATGAGTTCACTGCGAATGTGTTTGCACTCATGTAGAACTCGCCATACCGTTGTTCGTGACACTTTATTATTCACAACGTTCCGCAACATATTCAAACTGTGAGTGGTGTTGCTCGCAGCTCGTACCAGTTTACGCTCATCCCGGCTAGAAATCTTTTTTTTTCGTCCTGAACGTTTGGTTTTTCCATAATTTTCTAGATAAGTCAAAAAATTTTGAATCACTCTGTGACTGCGATTAATTCTGCGACCGATTTTTCTAACTCCGTATCCCTCTTCTTTCAAAACCACGATTTTTCCCTTTTCTTCATTACTTAGTTAAGTACCACGCGGCATTTTAATTTTTATTTATTTTAAGTTTATACCACTTACAAAACAAATGTTTAAATATTTTAAACTTTACACTTTGAACGCAAAAAAAAGAATAATTGCAAGTGGCGTTAAAAATATGAGACAGCATTAAAAGTGATTTCTACCAATAACTATTGTACCGTTATCAGCAGAGACTACACCCGTGCTAACTATTGTTGTTGTACATAGATTAACATATTTGCAGAACATTGTCGTTGTTGTAAACAAACTGTTACGGAGCAATCAACAATTTCGAAGTGGCGTTATATATATGAAACAAACCTTATAAGTAGACTATTTTTATTAAAATATTTAAAATATTTATTAACAATAGACTGTCGAACTTCATTAAACTTTTCTTAAGAAACAAATTTTTTGCATAGCCTTTTTTTAGTTAATCGACAAATTTTAAGTTAATCGATCCATTAGAACTTGAAATATCATGTCAAACATGTTGGGAAATGTAGTTTCGAGTTAAGTTTCAGGCGTCTAACTGATGACACTAAAATTGCTATAACTTTTAAAATAATTCGAAAAACCTTTTAAGGAGATATTCTTAAATATATAAACTATCGAAACATGAAAAAAAAATTTTTGATTTTTTTTCGATTTTCTACACTAGAATACTTCCTTAAAGCGAGTTAATTGGGTAATGAAGTAATTAGGAAGTTAAGTAATTATGTAATTCAGTAATTAAAAAACAAATTTAATATATTTTTCTTTCCTTGCCTCAACGATTATTTCATTATCCTTAGAAAATGCCTTCCATTTTTACTAAAACGAAGAAATTTGAGAAACATTTACGAAAAAGAAAAACCATGCAATACTAAAATATTTCTCTTAGATAATATCATAAAATAATAAGTTTTTAATAAGTTTTAATTTTTTGGTCACTGTAGGAAATGCACATGCATTGGTGTGGTAGTTTAAAACAAACAAACTGTCAGAAATAATAAAGGGTATTCACAGGGTCGTGGTTTTCAGGGTGGTTAAAAAACCCCGTGGTATTAATATCACACTTTACCAAGCGGTTTTTATATTTGTTGTTGTTTTACATGAAAGCTCTAGAAACCAAAAGTGTCGTAATTTTAAGTAGGCCAATGATATGTATAACGAACGTTGTTTTAAAATTCCATAAACAGCTGATCGGTTTCCATTATTTTCTAATTGCAAAAATGGAAGAAGCTCAAAATATAAGTAAAACATCTTTAAGTCATATATTAATAAAATATATCAAATTGGATAGATAATTTATTTGCATAGTAACAAAAAGCGAAAGTGGGAGGCTCCCAACCACAAATTTTATTTTAAATTGTGCTCATAATTGTGGTTTTACACTATGGTAAAAAACCACAATACCACGAATGCACGCAATTGTGAATACCCTAATAGTTATGAAAAAGTTCTTCCAATTTTTAATTTTTGCATTCGTATAAAGATAATGCTGTTTTTCGTGAATTTTTTTCAAGTTGTTTTTACTAAAATTAAAAAAAATTAATTACTTCTAATGTGATGCTCCCTTCCAAGATACCGTTGGAAGTAACCGACCCGAAAAACTTTTTTTTTATGGAGCCTATGTTAAAATATATTTTATACAAATTTTATTAATTTATTAAAAAATCTGTTTGCTAAAAATAAAAACTTTTTAAATACCTTCAGCAAATAGTTTTTATACAATTTTTTACAAAAATCCCAAAACACAAAAAAAAAACAAGGAACTTTATGTCACCATAACAATTACTGTTTAAAGAAGGTAATTAAAATGAAAAAAATATCTTTAAATATTAATACCATTTTTGGATTATTAAACAAACACAATTAGTTGTATATTTTGGATTTGAAAACACAACAAAATACTTTCATAAATTTTAATGTTTCAAACTTTTAGATGGTATTTAATATTTGAAACACTTTCGTAAACATTCTGAGTTTGTTTAAAATGAAAAAAATTTTCTAAAAACCTGCAACAATTGACAGAAATTTGTATATATATTTTTACATAAAGAAAGTATATACATCTCATATATGCGTATATACATACTATGTAGCTTAAAAATTATTTAAATCAATTTATAATAATTTGAAAAGAGGGAAATTGGTTAATTCATTTAATTTATCAAATGCAATGTAGCTAAAAAATTTAGCTTTAAATTAAAAAATTTCTTAAATACATTGTACCTGCAAGAACTAAAAGAAATTTATAGGTAAAGGTCATATAAAAATATTATCACAATCTAGTTAAAAAATTTTGCTTTAAATTAAAAAAAATTCCTAAATTCATAGTACCTGTAAATTGGTAAAAATTTAGCTTCAAATGAAAAAATTTGCTGAATTTATAGTACCTGAAAATTGGTAAAAAATTTAGCTTAAAGTTAAAAAATTTCTTACCTGCAAGAAATAAAATAAATTTATAAGTAAAGAAGGGGGGCATAAAATGTTCTCATCATTTAAAAAGATTGAAATTGGTAAATTCATTCAATTTACCAAACCCAATCTAGCTAAAAAATGTAAACATTCATATGAGTGCAAGATTCTTATAGGAAACAAAAAAGTCATAGTAAAGCGAAAAGAAACAATAGCAAACTATTTTCTTTTCGCTTCATCACACGCTTCCTATTTTCTATTTCTTCGCACTCATACAGCTCATACATCGCTAAGCCATGATACAATTATTTGACAAGGTAGCCGCGTAGACTGGCTTTTCTCTCACGAGCGGCGATGGGTAGTTGTCAAAATTAGCTGTTCATGCAATTAATCAAAGAAAAGTGAAAAAATAAGCGACGACTTAAGCATAGCTAGTCATCCGCAACAAACTTAAAACATTTCAATCAACTTCGCGAATAAATTTAATGAATCAAAGATTAGTTAAAAATAAGCACATAGCTAGTCAACAGCAGCAAACTACAACATTCTTTAGCTGTTTTTGACAACTACCAATCGCCAAAAAGCTGTCACGGCTACCTTGTAAAATAATTATACCATGTCGCTAAGCGTCGCAACCACAAAGCTGCGTCAGCTAAGCAGAACTGAGAAAAGTCAGCCGAAAAATTTCAATTTTATTTTCCTTCACATCCACTTTCGCTCAATCCTCACTGATTACAAATGTCTGCACAAACGCAACTGTGCAGAACTGACAACTCTTTACTACTCTTTGGTCGGATGTCACAAAACTAACAGTATCACTAAAAAATTAGGCAAAATCAAAATTAGGTCAAAATTAGCCAAAATTGGAAACGCGGTTCATAATAGTTTGTTTTATTTGAAAATTAAAATTTTTTGTTTTAAATTTTTTTGAAATTTATTTTAAAAATTTATACAAAAAAATTTGGAAATTTTGCTGAAATTTGTTTTTTTCGTTTTTCCATTCCAGTTTGCTGCAAAACAACAGAAATGCATATTGCATATGCTTTTGCATATTTTAACACTTTTTAGCCCTTTTTACATTTTTACTACGTTCGTGCTTATTTAAGCATATATGACACATAATAAAAACTAAAAATATAAAATATTTGTTAAATTATTATATTGATTTTATATGATTTAAATACAAATTCTAAATGTTTGATAGCTTAAATCATACTTGATTTTAAATACAAATTCTAGTTGTTTGATAGTTTAAAAGCGTTTATTGAGCTTAAGGTCAAAGTTAGAACAACCTTAAAATCCAAATTATAAGTATATAAAAAAAATGTCATATTGCAAATTTTTCCTAGTCGTGAGATATTACATTCGAGTACGTCTGGCAAAATTTTTTCCAATCTGCGAAATATGACATGAAAGAAACATTATGTAACGATTTTTCCTTTATAAAGTCTTACTTTTCGATAATTAATTGCTTTAAAAACATAAGGTTTGTCGCTTTAGTCTAGCATTAAATTGGTTAAAGATGTTAAAAGATCTTTGAAAAAGTTAAAAAAAATTTCTGAATAAATTCAATTCTATTTTCAGTAGTAATGCAGGGTTTAAGGACATTAAGATTGTTAAAAAAAATTTTGTTTAAAAATCAATAAGTTTTTAGTGAATAAACGAGCAACAGAGAAATGCAGAAAGTTTTCTATTGAAAATTTAAACTAGATTTAGTTGTTAGCACTAGTAGACTAACTTCATTTATTTGTTTTATTTCTTTCAATACCAAAGATTAATTTAAACGCTCAAAGCTATTAATTTTTCTTATATAGTTTTTTGGATTTTTTTTAGGTTTTAAGATTTAGGTTTTAAATATAAAAACGCTTGAGGCAAATACAATTTTTTTTAAACAATTCCCTTCAAAAAAATTTTAAATTTTGTTTTATATTAACTTTTATAGTAGTATTATCGAGAATATTTCAGCGATTTTTCGAGCTTTTTAATGCGCTTAAAATCGACTTTTATCGTGCATATTTTAATCCTATCTAGTCATAGAAATTTAAAGTGACTACAGAAATACATTTGGATTGTCGTCCTGTTATTTAAAATAAAAATTTTAAAAATGTTTTCCAATTTAAATTTTTGCTTATTTGTTTTTTTGCTTAATTGAAAACAAAAATTGTTGAATCAATTGCAGTTAATCGCAAGAACCTAGGCATTGCGCAAAATACACGCTCTAGCCGCTGAAGAGCCGGTACATATATTTTTTCTAAACCATATAAAACAATTTTCTTATTGACTTTATTTTCAGTATTATGATTTATTTTATCAAGTTCCTCTCTTAAATAGCTTACAGAATTTACTAGTTTCCACACCCAGTTTCACGGGGTAACAAATCTATGCGCAAGAATTAGAAAAACAAAAACCTAAAAATAAAAAGGATTTTATTCGAAATATGTGGCAACTTGTTTTCAACACTGCTCTGCTTGCTCTCCTTGAGTTACTCTCACATAAAGTTTATCACAGTCGTGCTCTTCGCTCGTACACCTTTTCTGTAATTTAACTTTAACAAGACTAAAATTAAGAACTCTACATCAGAAAAAAACAGTATAATTTTTAAAATTTCAATAAAAGTCTTAATTTAGCAGTTACTTTACAGTGGGTCTTTGTTCCGAAATTCTAATGCAACGCCATTGAAATGCATGAAATTCATCATGTTTGTTGTTTTTGTGCGTGGTTACAAGCCAGAGCCAAAAGAAGGCGAAAACTTCTTTGAGGGTTCATATTAAAGTTCTTTGTGTTTTTATTTCTGTGCTGTTGAAGTTCCTCCCCACCCTTGCAAACGGCGAATCGTCGAAATGTTACAATTAAAACATAAACTCCATGCATCAATAATAATAAGGTGTTCATCGTTTTGGCTAACTTAAATTTGTTATTATTATAAAAAAAATATTTGGAATCTCAATATTCTACAAATATTATGCCAGCTTCGACAGTTCGTCCTCTCTATTTATATCTCAAGCAGCATCAATTGGAGCTCTTCATCAGAAATTGTTCTTGAAATCTGAGGATTAATTTCGAAATAAATAAATGCCACGTTGTTTAACAACCAACAAAAATAGCGCACATAAATTTAAAAGTTAATGTAAAACTGAAAATTCTTGTATACATATCCTCCTCAAAAGCACATTCCATGAGCTGTGAGCGAATGCCCATTTTCAATATACAGTTAGCTTTATGAAGTTAGCTTCAACCAGTGATGTGATTTGAAGGGATTTCGCCCGTTTTTCGGGATTTTAGACTCCCAAAAGGGCGAAAGATATTTTGTTGTCGGTCGGTGGATATTTTTTTAAAAAGTGTATGGCTAAAATATTCGATAGATTTCTTATAAATGACAGTTTTTTCGGATCCTGAGAGTTTTTGGACCCAAAAATTAATTTTGATGTACATATAGATACAGAAAAGATTTTTTATTCTAAAGAACTTCGTTTAATCTCAGATTATGTAAAGTTGATAAGTTTTCACTAGAAGATGAATGGAATGATTTTACTTTTATATTAAAAGACCTTAACCCTTTGAGACCTAGTGGGACTATATGACATCATGCGTGTTTTAGTTATCGTTGCTTAAAGTGGGGTGCATATTATCGCTTATGAATGACAGTTAGGAGAGAATATGAGCATGCATGATAGTGTGTACACTCAAATGTTGGTTTATCATTCTTGACGGAATTTTCGTGATCACGTCCTTCACGGATTCTCTCGTTGAATGACAATGTGTACCATGTTCGCCCAAAGTTCGCAAACGAATGAAGTGTAACATGCCGTCTCCACGGGACATAAATCATGTTGAAGCAACTATCAAATTCAATTTCTTAACATGAATATGTTAAGCAAAATTTTATACTATGTTATAACATTTAATATTGAAATGAAAAAAGAAGAAGAAGCGAAAAATTATAGCTCGTTGCTTAACATGAATGTTAAAAGTTAGAATATAAGCAAAAGTGGTCTCCATCAGCAATATCCATGTTAGGCATACTTTCATAACATCATTTATGTCTCGTGGAGACCACCAGTAATGAAGGCGGCATGAATGATAATCTGGTCATGCAGCAGAATGAGAGAGAAATTTGGTTTTAGAAGCTTAATAGAATATCGCAACACCGTCAAACTAACAACTGATCAGCTGGAAGTTTTATTTTTTTTCGTACAAATTGTGTTGTTTATACTGCCCAAGTATTTCGCTACTACCTTGATTAAATTAAATAATATCGTTCGAAAAGTAAATGTAAGTTCTGAATTAAACTAACACTTTAATGGTGTTTTATTGAAATAAGATCGAGTTCAGCAAATATTTCCAGTTGTTTTTACAAAATTCACAAAATAAAATTGGGTCTTACATAACCCCATCGATTCCAAGTAAAAAAAAAATTTGAGTCTAGCGCTAACAAGAGCTCACTTATAACTAGAGCTAACATTATCTAGAATGGCAAACAGTTTGCATACTTTTATTTATAAAATATAAGAAATATAATAATTGAAAAGATTTCAACAATATTTTAATTTTTAATTTTGAAGAACATAAACTTTACCATCGAAAAAATTAATTCATTTGTTCATCATTGAACAATATTGAAAAATTGGAATTCATTTAGAATGAAAAATTATTTTTAAGTTTGTTTGTGAACTGCGTTGCGTTATAAGTAGTTTGGATGTTGTGCGGTAGCGAATTCCAGAGACGAGTGGTGTAAACAAAAAACTGTCGTTTGGTCGAAACATAAATAAGATTTTTTCCGTTGTTAGATTACATGAATTTTAGTTTTTCAAAGAGATATTTAGGCTCAGAAGTATCGATATTTTTAAAAAAAACTCGATTTTTAGA